>JAXLNO010004522.1:54796-170164 GCA_038087875.1 Malacoraja senta
AACCATATTATGGTCACTCTTGCCCAAGGGGCCACGCACAACAAGACTGCTAACTAACCCTTCCTCATTACTCAATACCCTGTCTCGAATAGCCTGCTCTCTCGTTGGTTCCTCTACATGTTGGTTTAGAAAACTATCCCGCATACATTCCAAGAAATCCTCTTCCTCAGCACCTCTGCCAATTTGATTCACCCAATCTATATGTAGATTGAAGTCACCCATTATAACAGTTTTACCTTTGTTGCATGCATTTCTAATTCCCTGCTTGATGCCATCCCCAACTCCACTACTATTGTTTGGTGTCCTGTACACAACTCCCACTCGCATTTTCTGCCCCTTAGTGTTTCGCTGCTCTACCCACATTGATTCCACATCCTCCAAGCTAATGTCCTTCCTTTCTATTGCGTTAATCTGCTCTCTAACCAGCAACGCTACCCCACCTCCTTTTCCTTTCTGTCTATCCCTCCTGAATATTGAATTTCCGACATTCTTGTAATGGGATGCAAGGTCCGATCTGACCAGTCATCGACAGCTCCCCCACCTCATGGGCCATCTCTGTTATTCCTCTGTCTTCTTGCTGGATGACAAGCAGAACCATCTTGGCTTAACAGTAGATGTATCTCCTTCCTTTTCGTCTTTTGTTTCTGCAGGTATTACAGCGGTAACAAAACGACTTCCCTTAGGTCCTGATCTTCCTTTTGTTTCAGTAAAGGTAGAACCTTCGACAGTTGTGGTTGGTTTAGGATTCTGAATATTCCCACAGCGTAAATTTGACATGAACCGTACTTCCTTTTCTATGAAGTTCACCCAGATCAGGAAGCATGGCCTATCGATTCACATTTTCCTCCACTTTTATTTATGTCTACAGGGCAGTTTAAGAGTGATAATTTTCATATTGCTAACAACATTCATTTCTTGCACGTGGTTGAGATGTTTCATCGAGCCACAACAACTTTTAAGAAAGAGGGTAGTAATTTATTTCATACTTTTAAGAAATATCGCAAATTCCCGCAAGGTTTTCACATCTTTTGGCTGGATAACTGTCCAAGCATAGCCTTCTAATGAGAATGTCTTTGGATCATGGAAGTTTAAAGGGACTTTTATGTATTGTGTAGGCAGCGAGCGGCGAGTGCGGAGGGTTCAACAGCCCCAACCACGGGTGAACAAAAGGGGAAGATGGTTCACCTTTATTACCTTCCATCAGTGAGGAATGTGGATTCCGCTGTTGTGGGCGTTTATGTTAAACTTTATTTTATGTGGCTGTGTGTCTTGTTGCTTTTTACTTAGTATGGATGTATGTTAACTCAAGTATTACTGTACCTTAATTAGTACATGTGACGATCAATTAAAACCTGAACGATCAGCTTTCCTCTATCTCTATACTTATAAAACTCTGATTTTGGATGTGTATTTTTTTGTTTGTGTGTAATCACATCTTCACGAAAAAAACGACGCTGAAACTATTTTACGTATTCCGGTAGAGAATTTTCCCGTGGATTCCTAAATCGACTTATCTGAAAATTTCAGGCTTTATTTCTCGAGTTATTACTGAAAATGTTAAAAAATCTGACAAAACTTTGAATTTTAAAACCATTGTTTTCGCTTCCATGCGCAGCGAGTGACGTCACCACCCTGACCCCGACCTCCCCCCGTCAGTTATTCAAAAGACTCGGCTGGCTCGCTCGGCTCTTCAGCTGGCTCTCACGGCTGCTCTGCCTCTACCTGCTGCCTCTACCCAATACCTCAGTCCTCTGCCTTTGCCCTCTGTCCCTGCCCTCTGCTCCTCTGCCTCTGCCCCCTGCCCTCTGTCTCTGCCCTCTGCCCCTGCCCTCTGCCTGCCTCTGCCCTCACTCTCTCTACCCCCTCCCTCTCCAGCTGCACCTGCGAGTTGGGGGCTATGCGTGTGCGGATAGGGCGGGGGATGGGATAAATGGAGCGAATTAATAATATTAATATAGTATCAAGGGGCGTGGTTAGTGTGTGTGTGTGGGGGGGTGGGTAGTGTATGTATGTGGGGGGTGGTTAGTGTGTGTGTGATGCCGCAGGCCTCCCACCCCCGCAACCACGCATTGAGGGGACGATCCAACAGGTTCCACTTGGTCTCCTGTATACATATAAATAAAAGGATAATGCTGACACATCATGCACAATTATGATGGCTTGATTTCAAATGTAGGGCAGGGGCATTCACTAAGGGATTTGGGGGGTTTGATAAGGTTCACTTCGCAATAAACACAACTCACAAAAACGTTAGGTAGACCAACTCAAGCTTTACTGATCATCGGCCAGGAAGTGACGGGGATACACCAGTGAAGTAAGCAACACAGACACGTGACTTCACCCACGCCACCACTTCAATGAACAAAGAACTGCAAGCTATTTTTACTGTGTTTTTGTCACTTGAGCTTGTCTCTTGTCAATTAGTAGTCACATTTCGAAGGCATCTTATCAGTTTGTACTTTCAAGACAAGACATTTCAAAGGCATCGGTCATTGTCTCAATATACCTCATTGGGACAAGTCTGGGCTTCTCTCTCATCAATTGGTAGACGCATTTCAAAGGCATTGGTCATTATCTCAATACACAGCAACCTGAGGCAAGCCCAGGCTTGTCTCTCACTTATCAATCCACTGTAAAAGGCCTGCTTGAAACGAAATATAAGCTATAACATATTCCAGGATTCCATTACATATATTTAAAACCATTTTACCTTTTCATTCCCTCCTGTTTATCATTTTTGATGATAACAATTACAGTCCTTGCTGAGTACATAAGAAAGGCCATAAGCATCGCAACAGACAAGTAATACAATCAATCCATAGTGCACAATCATTCCCCAAGTCCTTCCAAACATTTTAAATGGCCACCAACCTCCCCCGGAGCTATAATCATGGAATTCAGCTCCTACCTTTTTTCTTTTAGCCACTTCCATTCTGATATGGACAGCCAAGTTGGTAATGTTGGAGGAAGCATTGGGAATAAAAGTACAACATTCCCGACCTATTATGGCACACGTCACTCCTTTTTCCACTAGGATAAAATCTAAAGCCATTCTGCTTTGTCATACCACAGTTCTCATAGCTACCATCTCAGCTGTTACCATTCTATCTCCTCCTGGGTTGCACTCAAGGAGGCGGCAGTGGCATTAGCAAGTGTCTCCATAGCGGTGGCCATTTTAATGAGTTCACGTGATACTATCATACTACCATAGGACTGGAAGAGGATCATAACAAATTGCTTAGCCTTCGTTAGGCTTCGCTTGGAAATCCTCATGTGCTGGTGCAACTGGTTCATGCTTCTCTTGTGTGGGACCACATATGCAACATAACAACACCCTGTCCAGTGATGGGGTCCTTTTAGTCATTCCCAAGTTGCCCCGCCTGCCGGCGACATTCCTGGTAACGATGGGAAGGCCCAGGATCCACATACAAAATATGTGCCATTAACCGGTCGGGGTGGGCCGGCAATGGTGGCTAACTGGGTACCGTACTGTTTAAAAAAAAATACACCAGTGCCTTGGTTGTGGCAAAAACAGGTAGTATTAACTGGCCTGTGCAGATCTCTTACTATCTGCAGTCGGGGTATATCTGCTGCGCTTGTCATGTTTAATTTCCAATCTTGTTTAAAGGGAGGGGTGTACCATCCTTTAAATATGGCCTAGTCCTCAAGTTTGCCATTCTGAAGGCACCCATCAGTTGCTGCTCTATTGCGAAACATTTCCTCCTCCATCAAATGTGGGTCCCTTGAAGGCAGACACGGATGAAATTATTATGGGCAACAAGGAAATGACAAAAGAGTTGAATAGGTACTTCGGATCTGTCTTCACTAAGGAAGACACAAACAATCTCCCAGATGTACTGGAGGACAGAGGATCTAAGGGGGTAAAGGAACTGAAAGAAATGTTCATCAGGCGAGAAATAGTATTGAGTGGGCTAATGGGACTGAAGGATGATAAATCCCCTGGACCCGATGGTCTGCATCCCAGGGTCCTCAGTGAGGTGGCTCTAGAAATTGTGGATGCATTGGTGATCATTTTCCAATGTTCAATAGATTCAGTATCAGTCCCTGTGGATTGGAGGATAGCTAATGTTATCCCACTTTTCAAGAAAGGAGCGAGAGAGAAAACGGGGAATTACAGACCAGTTAGCCTGACTTCGGTGGTGGGAAAGATGCTGGCGTCAATTATTAAAGAGGTAATAATGGGGCATTTGGATAGCAGTAAAAGGATTAGTCCAAGTAAACATGGATTTATGAAAGGGAAATCGTGCTTGACTAATCTTCTGGAATTTTTTGAGGATGTGACAAGTAAAATGGATGAAGCGGTGCCAGTGGATGTAGTGTATCTAGACTTTCAGAAAGCCTTTGATAAGGTCCCGCACGGGAGACTGGTGATTAAAATGAGAGCACATGGTTTTGGGGGTAGGGTGTTGACATGTATAGAAAATTGGTTGGCCGACCGGAAGCAAAGAGTAGGAGAGAACGGGTCCTTTTCAGAATGGCAGGCAGTGGCGAGTGGAGTGCCGCAAGGCTCGGTGTTGGGGCCGCAACTGTTTACCATATATATTAATGATTTGGAAGAGGGAATTAGGAGCAACACTAGCAAATTTGCAGATGACACAAAGCTGGGTGGCAGTGTGAAATGTGAAGAGGATGTTAGGAGGTTGCATGGTGACCTTGTAAGTTATTGGGGCAAATCCTCCCCAAGATTATGGAAGAAACTCAGATAAGGACATGGACATTTTTAAACCCGGTTTGCTGGCTGCAACGGGAAAAAAAAACAATCCACAAAGGAAGAACCAGTTTCGAACCTGTCTGTGCGCCTGGGCATTACACCACTATGCGAATGGTGTGAGCAGGAAAGGGTGAGACGGAGATAACGAGATTATCTTGGAAACACAAAGGAAGGTACCGAGCCTCAGCAGACGGTGGTAAACAGGCCAGCAGCAAGCACAATCAACATCGTGGATGACCCATCCATCGGGACAATGGGAGCCCATCTAGGCGATGGGATAACGATCAGGCTGAGAGATCATGACATCAGCAAACCCCTTATCATCGGAAGCCTATTGTTCATGCCAGGTCGAAACTGGGAATCATCAAAAGACCCTTTTGTCCAGAGGACCACCTGGGGGGTTTTAAGGGAGAAACTCAGGTATAAAAAGCAGGAGTCAAGCCAGAACTCGCTCTCTTTCCTGCTCTGTTGGACGGCTCCTGATCCTGCATCGATCTAGCTGTAAGTACCCCC
Organism: Malacoraja senta; assembly: GCA_038087875.1. NCBI lineage: Eukaryota > Metazoa > Chordata > Chondrichthyes > Rajiformes > Rajidae > Malacoraja > Malacoraja senta. The sequence goes on from JAXLNO010004522.1 coordinate 60,042, forward strand.
AGACGACCCGGTGAAGTTCCCGAAAATAGGATATAGGTTGAGAGAAGAAGGGGAAAGGGGGTGTATTTGTGAAATTGTGTAAAGTAAGTTTTACGACGTGCCCGATAATTTTCTTTCCATAGTCTTAGTTTAAAGCATAAGTTTAGTCACGAATTATGTAGTGTTGGTGAGATTCGATTTCTCGTTGTTTGCTAAATCTTGTAAATTTTAGACTTGCTTTGAGTCCGTCTTGGTTTCTGTTTTCTCTCATCAGCATGCTCTGGTCAAGTAAACCTTTTATCATATCCCACCATAATTCCGTGGTCTAGAACCCAGGGGAACCCTTTTTTGGGGGCAGTTGGGCCTGAAGTGGAGTAAAGGGAACCAAAACCCCTACAGAATGGCGACCATGGCAGGACCTCGGTGGTTTGGGATATGTGACTTGCCAGAGGGGGTGAGAGAACGTAGCAAGATGGAGAGAATCTCCTTTTATCTGTTTAAAAAGATCAATCTCACCAAACAATGGGTGGTAGCACTTTTGACAGCACAGCAGCCCGCAGCAGCTGCAGCAGAATGGTCGGAAAGCAAAGGGTATAATAAAGGGCAGGAAAAGGCAGTTTGGCTAGCGTGCCTATCACAGCAGGTAGCCAAAATGGAGAAACAGGTAGAGTCTAAAAGAGCAACTGAAAAAGCTACGGCCAGCGCTGAGGAAAGCGCTAGAGAAGGGGAAGGGCAAATGAGGAACTCAGTGAAGCCAGGCAGTGTATCTTGCAGGCTAGGGAGCCCCACAGAAATGCCCAGGAATTCCTCCAATGCCAGGCGGTAGAGGCAAAGGAGAGGGAACGGAACACCCAGGAACTCCTGGCTCAGAGTACACAGAGGTACAGGGAGCTGGAGGGAAAGTTCCAAGATATCCAAGCAGCATACAGGGTGGCCCGTAGCGAGCTAGGGGATTGTGATCACGGGCCTTGCCAGGCAAGGGTAGCGCAGCTGGAGGAGACTCTGTCCAAGACTGGGGGACGGGTTCACCTGGTAGGACCAGGGTGGTCCCCCGGGGTCAGAGGGCTTCCCTCAGCACGTGATTCCCCAGGGGCAAAGGGGAATAGACCGCCTCCTGAGGTGCCGGGAATAGGTCCGGGTTGGCAGGTGGGGTTCGGGTTGTCCGGGGAGAGACAGGCCCAAGGAGGGGCGGGAGAGCACCCTTAGTTAGCGGCGTCTGCGCCATGTGTAGCACACCACGAGGTGGTGGGGTTACCGATCATGGTGGGAGAGCAGGGGGTAAAGGGGCAACAGCTCCGGGTAGGGCAAATGTGCCCGGTACGGCAACGGAAATATGGTCCCCCGGTAGGGCAGGCAGATAGGGGGCCCATAGATAGTGATATCATCATTCCCCATGGGGCACACGTGCTGAGGGGGATGGTGGCTCACGTTCCCAGGTTAACCAGGGCGGAGACCCGTCATTGCATTTTATGGAGGTGCAGCAGGCAGCCGACATAAACGATTGCGATGAGGTAGAACGGGTAAAGCTACTACTGATGACCCTGGATTCCTACCTATGCAAGTCGGTGACCTCCAGGGAAGGGGGAAGACCTGAAACATGGGTAGCGGCACAAACGGCGGTTCTGGAGGCCCTGGGGTTGAATCAGGGTAGTCCTTTCGCCAGGGTGGGGGAGACGAAGCAGCAGATAGCTGAGTCCCCGGATATGTTCGCAGACAGACTGTGGGCAGTGTATGAGGGAGCGCGTGGGACGCCTTTAGATAGGCGGAATTTAGATGAGAGAACAGCCCACTGGCTGAAGACTCTGGTAGCGAATTGCCTCCCGCGAGTTAGGGCAAAGGCCCAGCACTGGTTCGACCCATCGGACCCAAACCTTAATGAGGCGGAGGTAATAAGGAAGCTCACCCTTGCGTATCGCAATGGGGAGAGAAATGAGGAGAAGCCCTTTAAGGGCAAGGTGCACAATATAGCACCGGCACCCCCTAAAAGGAGGGAGTGGAAACAGGAAGGCAGCCGGACCTCTTCCGAGATGAGGCCGGTGTGCTACGGGTGTGGGAAGCCCGGGCACTACAAGAGGGAGTGCAGAAACCCAAGTAGAGCAGTGGAGGATAGGACCCCGGTAACAGCCGACCCAGCCCCGGAGGAGGTAGCGGCCATGCCGGGAACAATAGATGTAAAAGATCTATTGGCCTATTTGCAGTCCAAGGCGGGAGGGTCCGGACAGGTAGCCATGGCAACAGGCCAGGGCAAGCCCGTATCCGCACCCCCGGCACCTTTATGACTGCCAGCAAAACAGCCCACATTCCTATGCCCGTAAGAGTATGGCCCATGTGGGAGACCCTGGGTCAAGATGGAGGTCCAGGATGTGGTCGGGAGTTACCTGCTGGACACAGGTGCTTCCAGCACCATTGTCCACATGGACAATCCCCGTACATCCCCTCTATCTAGTGGGGCGCCCTATAGTCTTGTCGGTTTTAAGGGAAATGAGAAGACGGGTTTTTCTCTGTTCCCTTGTCCATTCGATTAGGAGCACTCCAGGCATAGTGGAAGTGCGTCCTGATGAGTTGGGAGCAGGAGGGAAAGGGGATACTAGGCGCCGACTTTATAGTGGCCCACCAGGTCCTGGTGGACCTGAGGAACCACTGTTTGTGGGGCATAGCAGGAGAAGGGGCTGAGAGAGAGAAGGAGGTAATGGTCATCGAGAGGGCACCAGAGAGAGGGGCTCTGTGTGTCGTGAAGCCCAGAGAGGGGTACGATGTAGAGGCCCTAGTGTGGCAGACCCCGACAAAGTATCGAGGCCATGTTAAGCGAAATTTGGCCGCATTCGCTACTCACAAGCACGACTGTGGAAGGGTCACAGGAACTGAGGTCAGGATAGATGGGGATCCCATGTCCCGACCGCAGAAACAGTATAGTTTTCCCCGAGAAGCGGAGGCTGACTTAGAAGTCGCCCTGAGTTCACTGGTTAAGCAAGACGTTTTGAGGCCCATAGCCACCCACGTGAACTCACCGCTCTGGCCCGTACGGAAGCCAGACAATTCATGGAGGGCCACGGTAGATTATAGGGTCCTGAATAAAAACATTCCGGCTTGCGCACCAACTGTGGCAGCCGTAGCAGACCTACTAGGGGAAATTCCGGCGTCTGCATCTGTATATACGGTGCTAGACATCTCGAACGGTTTCTGGTCTATCCCAGTCAGGAAGGAAGACCAGTACAAATTTGCTTTCACATTCAAGGGGCAGCAGTACACGTGGAACTGTCTTCCCCAAGGGTTCCACAATAGCCCCAGCATTTTCCAGCAATGTATGGCGGAATGTTTAAAGGAATTCAGTGAGCCCCACAAGGTCGTCCAGTATGTGGATGATATTTTGCTATTCACGGACACCAGTGAGGAACATGGGCCCCTAGTAAACGAACTGCTGGAGCTGCTCTGTAAGAGCGGTTTAAAAGTAAATCCCAAGAAGGCGCAGATAGGGGTACAAGAGGTAAAGTTCTTGGGACTGACCCTTAGGGCCGGAGAAAGGGGTATCGATACAGCAAGAAGGCAGGCAGTGCAGGAACTCCCAGTCCCAACGGACGTGGGGGGGGGGTAAGGTCATTTTTGGGAGTCACGGGCTACTGCCGAGACTGTATAGAGGACTATGCCACAACCGCAGCACCTCTGCTCTGGCTGCTACACAAAGGGGTAGAGTGGGAGTGGGATGAGCAGTGCAAGTCGGCATTCATCCATTTGAAGCGGGACCTGCAAAAAGCCCCAGCTCTGGGAGCCATCGACTACAGGGAGGAATTTTTCCTGGAGGTAGCCACAGGCAGCGACGGCCTGGGCGCAGTGCTCCTCCAGGAACGGCACGGCAAGTTAAGGCCAGTGGTGTATTCCTCCAGAGTCCTCACAGAGGTAGAAAGGACCTATTCAAACTGTGAGCGGCACCTGCTAGCCACATACGGGGCACTGAAGAGGGTACAGGTCTTCATAAGAATGTCCCCCATCACCCTCCTGACCCAGCATACACCAACCAGATGCTGCTGGACGGTCGGATTAAGGATGGGATCGTTAGCAGTGCGAGGATCACTCGCTGGACCCTTCTCCTTTCCCAAATGGCCTTACCGGTTGAGAGGCTATGCGAGCCCAAGCTCGCAGCCAATTTAGTGTACCCAGGGGAGCCACACCGTTGCTCGGTGGAAGGGGTATGGGAGGTGGACTTTGGGCTTAGAGCAGGGTTACATCCCACGGGTAGGGAAATATACGTGGACGGGTCCAGTATCGTGTCCGAGGGCATAAGGCTCACGGGCTGTGGAATCTGGGACCCCAAGGCGGAGATAGCCCTAGCCCTTAAACTTCCACATACGTTAAGCGCCCAGCAGGCCGAGCTGGCGGCAGTAATGTACGTGGTGACCCATCCCGAGCGTTTCCCCCCTCCATACACCATATGTTCAGATAGCATGTTCACATGCAATTCCTGCACGGAATATCTGGCCATCTGGTCCCGCCGAGGGTACACCTCATCGGACGGGAAGCCCCTGACCACTAAACCCCTATTAGAGAGGATTGTAGCAGCCGTAGGGAAGGGCGGGGATAGATATATCCATAAGTTGAAGGCCCATTCCAAAACGGAGCCACGAGGCGATGGAAATTAGAGGGTGGATCGCTTGGCCAGAGAAGGAGCCAGGAGTGGGAAAGCATGGGACCCCTATGAGGAAGGACAGGTAGCTGCAGCCAGGGAGCAGCCTCGAGAAAAGGGGAGTGCGGGAGTGGTTTTGGCCCCGGACCTGACCACGGTCCAGGCACAAGACCCCATTTTAAAGGCTGCCTCGGCAGCCATTTGCAGGCAGGAGAAGATAGAGGGACCGTATAGGGGGTAAAGACATGTCAGTAAAGGAAGGCATGTTATTCAAGGGAGATAAATGGGTAGTGCCTTCCCTGTACAGAAGGGAATTTTTAAAACTAGCTCATGAGGGTCCAGGGGCAGGTCACCCCGGGCCAGAGACCACATGGCAGCGAGTAGAGATGGCAGGATGGTGGCCAGGGCTCAGGGGAGACGTTCGCGACTTTTGCGCAAGCTGTCTGGTTTGCGCAGCAAACAACCCAGACCCCCAGAAAAGGAAGGTTTTATGGGACACATCAGGAGGGTGGGGGGGCCATGGCAGTCGATTCAAATCGACTACATCGGACCCCTTACAACCGCTCAAGGGGGTTACAAGTACTGCTTAGTCCTTGTGGATGTGTTCTCAAAATGGGTAGAGGCCTTCCCTTGCAGAGCAGCCACCGCTGTAGGTACTGCAAAAATCCTGGTTAGGCAGGTGTTCACCAGGTGGGGACTCCCACAGTTCGTGGAGTCAGATCAGGGGAGCCATTTCACGGGACAGGTCATGCCGTCCACCCTTAGAATACTGGGCATCAAGGACAAGTGGCATGTGGCATACCACCCCCAGTCCTCAGGTCCGGTAGAGCAGTTGAACCGGACAATAAAGGAAAGGATAAGGAAGGAAACAGGGGGCTCACCCAACTTGTGGGTGGAGGTTTTACCCCTGGTCCTTATGGGGATTCGGGCCAGCCAGTCCAGGAGTACGGGGTACTCTCCCCATGAGCTTATGACGGGCCGGGTCATGAGAACGCCCATGCACGTTATGGTCCCAGCCTTAACAGAGGGACAGCTCAGGGAAGTGAACCGGGACAAGTTCGCCAAGAGGCTATTTGAACAACTTAGGCACGTTCTCTGACAGGCAGCCAGAAACATGGGGGCCCAGGTGTGAGCAGGAAAGGCTGAGACAGAGATAACGAGATTATCTTGGAAACACAAAGGAAGGTACCGAGCCTCAGCAGACGGTGGTAAACAGGCCAGCAGCAAGCACAATCAACATCGTGGATGACCCATCCATCGGGACAATGGGAGCCCATCTAGGCGATGGGATAACGATCAGGCTGAGGGATCATGACATCAGCAAACCCCTTATCATCGGAAGCCTATTGTTCATGCCAGATCGAAACTGGGAATCATCAAAAGACCCTTTTGTCCAGAGGACCACCTGGGGGGTTTCAAGGGAGAAACTCAGGTATAAAAAGCAGGAGTCAAGCCAGAACTCGCTCTCTTTCCTGCTCTGTTGGACGGCTCCTGACCCTGCATCGATCTAGCTGTAAGTACCCCAGACGACCTGGTGGAGTTCCCGAAAATAGGATAGAGGTTGAGAGAAGAAGGGGAAAGGGGGTGTATTTGTGAAATTGTGTAAAGTAAGTTTTACGACGTGCCGGATAATTTTCTTTCCATAGTCTTAGTTTAAAGCATAAGTTTAGTCACGTATTATGTAGTGTTGGTGAGATTCGATTTCTCATTGTTTAATAAAGCCTGTAAATTTTAGACTTGCTTTGAGTCTGTCTTGGTTTCTGTTTTCTCTCATCAGCACGCTCTGGTCAAGTCAACCTTTTATTATATCCCACCATAATTCCGAGGTCCAGAACCCAGGGGAACCCCTTATTTTTGGGCAGTTGGGCCCGAAGTGGAGTAAAGGTAACCAAAACCCCTACAACCTGGACAGGTTGAGTGATACATAGATACATAGAAAATAGGTGCAGGAGTAGGCCATTCGGCCCTTCGAGCCTGCACCACCATTCAATATGATCATGGCTGATCATCCAACTCAGTATCCCGTACCCGCCTGCTCTCCATACCCCCTGATCCCTTTAGCCACAAGGGCCACATCTAACTCCCTCTTAAATATAGCCAATGAACTGGCCTCAACTACCCTCTGTGGCAGAGAGTTTCAGAGATTCACCACGCTCTGTATGAAAAAGTTTTTTCTCATCTCGGTCTTAAAGGATTTCCCCCTTATCCTTGAGCTGCGACCCCTTGTCCTGGACTTCCCCAACATCGGGAACAATCTTCCTGCATCTAGCCTGTCCAACCCCATAAGAATTTTGTACGTTTCTATAAGATCCCCTCTCAATCTCCTAAATTCTAGCGAGTATAAGCGAAGTCTATCCAGTCTTTCTTCATATGAAAGTCCTGACATCCCAGGAATCAGTCTGGTGAACCTTCTCTGCACTCCCTCTATGGCTATAATGTCCTTCCTCAGATTTGGAGACAAACTGTACGCAATACTCCAGGTGTGGTCTCACCAAGACCCTGTACAACTGCAGTAGAACCTCCCTGCTCCTATACTCATCCTTTTGCTATGAAAGCTAACATACCATTCGCTTTCTTCACTGCCTGCTGCACCTGCATGCCTACTTTCAATGACTGGTGTACCATGACACCCAGGTCTCGCTGCATCTCCCCTTTTCCTAATCGGCCACCATTTAGATAATAGTCTGCTTTCCTGTTTTTGCCACCAAAGTGGATAACCTCACATTTATCCACATTATAATGCATCTGCCAAACATTTGCCCACTCACCCAGCCTATCCAAGTCACCTTGCAGTCTCCTAGCATCTTCCTCACAGCTAACACTGCCCCCCAGCTTAGTGTCATCCGCAAACTTGGAGATGTTGCCTTCAATTCACTCATCCAGGTCATTAATATAAATTGTAAATAGCTGGGGTCCCAACACTGAGCCTGGGGTCCCACCACTAAGATTCGTCAGACATGATTTACCTTTCGTAAATCCATGCTGACTTTGTCCAATGATTTCACCACTTTCCAAATGTGCTGCTATCCCATCTTTAATAACTGACTCTAGCAGTTTCCCCACTACCGATGTTAGACTAACTGGTCTGTAATTCCCCGTTTTCTCTCTCCCTCCCTTCTTAAAAAGTGGGGTTACGTTTGCTACCCTCCAATCCTCAGGAACTACTCCAGAATCTAAAGAGATTTGAAAAATTATCACTAATGCATCCACTATTTCTGGAGCTACTTCCTTAAGTACTCTGGGATGCAGCCTATCTGGCCCTGGTGATTTATCGGCCTTTAATACATTCAATTTACCCAACACCACTTCCCGACTAACCTGGATTTCACTCAGTTCCTCCATCTCCTTTGACCCACAGTCCCCTGCTATTTCCGGCAGATTATTTATGTCTTCCTTAGTGAAGACGGAACCAAAGTAGTTATTCAATTGGTCCGCCATATCCTTGTTCCCTGTGATCAATTCACCTTTTCTGACTGCAAGGGACCTACATTTGTTTTAACTAATCTCTTTCTCTTCACATATGTATAAAAACTTTTGCAGTCAGTTTTTATGTTTCCTGCCAGTTTTCTTTCATAATCTATATTCCCTTTCCTAATTAAGCCCTTTGTCCTCCTCTGCTGGTCTCTGAATTTCTCCCAATCCTCTGGTATGCTGCTTTTTCTGGCTACTTTGTACGCATCATCTTTTGCTTTGATACTATCCCTGATTTCCCTTGTTATCCACGGATGCACTACCTTCCCTGATTTATTCTTTTGCCAAACTGGGATGAACAATTTTTGTAGTCATCCATGCAGTCTTTAAATGCCTTCCATTGCATATCCACCGTCAACCCTTTTAGAACTAATTGCCAGTCAATCTTGGCCAATTCACATCTCATATCCTCAAAGTTACCTTTCTTTAAGTTCAGAACCGTTGTTTCTGAATTAACAATGTCACTCTCCATCCTAATGAAGAACTCAACCATATTATGGTCACTCTTGCCTAAGGGGCCATGCACAACAAGACTGCTAACCAACCTACATTCCAAGAAATCCTCTTCCTCAGCACCCTGCCAATTTGATTCACCCAATCTATATATAGATTGAAGTCACCCATTCTAACAGTTTTGCCTTTGTTGCACGCATTTCTAATTTTGTTTGATGGCATCCCCAACTTCACTACTACTGCTAGGTGGCCTGTACACAACACCCACCAGCGTTTTCTGCCCCTTAGTGTTTCACAGCTCTACCCATACCGATTCCACATCCTCCAAGATAATGTCCTTCCTTTCCACTGCGTTAATCTCCTCTCTAACCAGCAACGCTACCCCACCTCCTTTTCCTTTCTCTCTATCCCTCCTGAATATTGAATATCCCTGGATGTTCAGCTCCCAGCCTTGGTCACCCTGGAGCCATGTCTCCGTGATCCCAACTATATCATAATCATTAATAGCTATCTGCACATTCAACTCATCCACCTTATTACGAATGCTCCTTGCATTTGAGACACAAAGCCTTCAGGCTTGTTTTTACAACGCTCTTACCCCTTATACAATTATGTTGAAAAAGTGGCCCTTTTAGATTTTTGCCCTGGATTTGTCTGCCTGCCACTTTTACTTTTCACCTTGCCACCTATTGCTTCCGCCCGCATTTTACACCCCTCTGCTTCTCTGATCACCCATTTAAGAACCCCACCACCTCTTATTCTCTGTTTATTATTGTTTTCTTCTTTCCCCCCTACATGTTGGGTCTGAGTGCTTTCCTTCTCTGCCTCCTGCCTCACACACTGTCTAATAGCTTTCTCTATTTGAGTCCCTCCCCCCAACCATTCTAGTTTAAAGTCTCCCCAGTAGCCTTTGCAGATCTCCCCGCCAGGATATCGGTCCCCGTCAGGTTCAAGTGCAACCCATCCTTTTGTACAGGTCGCACCTTCCACAAAAGAGGTCTCAATGATCCAGAAATTTGAATCACTGCCCTCTGCACCAGTCCTTCAGCCACGCATTATCCTCCACCTCGCTCCATTCCTACTCTCACTGTCGCGTGGCACAGGCAGTAATCCCAAGATTGTTAGCTTTGCTGTCCTACTCTTTAACTCCCCTCCTAACTCCCTAAATTCGCCTTTCAGGACCTCTTCTCTTTTTTTACCTATCTCATTGGTACCTATATGTACCACGACCTCGGGCTCCTCTCCCTCCCCTTTCAGGATATCTTGGACATGTTGAGACACATCACAGACCCTGGCACCACGGAGGCAAACTACCATCCGGGTCTCCCGACTGCGTCCACAGAATCGCCTGTCTGACCCCCTAACTATAGAGTCCCCTATTAGTATTGCCCTCCTCTTCTTTTCCTTACCTTCTGATCAACAGGACCGGTTTCTGTACCGGAGGCCCGGCCGCTGTCGCTGCCCCCAGGTAGGCTGTCCCCCCCCAACAGTGCTCAAACAGGAGTACTTATTGTCAAGGTGTACAGCCAACCGGGGTACTCTCTAGTTCCTGCCTGTGCCTCTTGCCTCTCCCAACCATGATCCACTTGCCTGCCTCCTGTGGTCTTGGAGTGACCACCTCCCTGTAACTCCCCTCAATGACTTCCTCGCTCTCCCTCACCAGACGGAGGTCATCGAGCTGCTGCTCCAGGTTCCTGATACGGTCCCTTAGGAGCGCCATCTCGATACACCTGGCGCAGAAGTGGACGTCTGGAGGGCTATCAGACTCCATGACTTCCCACATCTGACATCCAGAACAGTAAACTGCCCTGGCCCTCATACTCCCCTTACCTAGGATCCAATACAAAACAAACTGCTACAATACAAAACAAACTGCTACAATACAGTACAATCAGCAGGGATCTGACTCCCAATCAGTTGCTCCCTCTTGTCTGCTTCCACCAATCAGCGGCTTCCTTAAGCCCATTTGTTTTTGAAGTGTTTTTGAAGTGCGAGTGGAACTTGGAACGTTGCAGATTTCGGCTCCTCCTCCCTCTGCGACCGCTCCAACGGCTCTCGGGCCTCTGTAAGGAACAAGCCCCGCGCTCCACTTTATCTCCTACCGCTCGGGTGTAGCTCCTCCCTCTGCGACCGCTCCAACGGCTCTCGGGGCCTCTGTAAGAAGCAAGCCCCGCGCTCCACTTTATGTCCTACCGCTCGGGTGTAGCTCCTCCCTCTGCGACCGCTCCAACGGCTCTCGGGCCTTTGTCTTCCTTAGTGAAGACGGAACCAAAGTAGTTATTCAATTGGTCCGCCATATCCTTGTTCCCCATGATGTGAGTGGGCAGATGCGTGGCAGATGCAGTATAATATAGATAAATGTTGAGGTTATCCACTTTGGCGGTCAAAACAAGGGGGCTGATTATTATCTCAACGTGGTTAGGTTAGGTAAGGGGGAGGTACAGCGAGACCTGAGTGTCTCTTGTACACCGGTCACTGAAAGTTGGCGTGCAGGTACAGCAGGCAGTGAAGAAAGCTAATGGAATGTTGGCCTTCATAACAAGAAGATTTGAGTATAGGAGTAGAGAGGTTCTTCTGCAGTTGTATAGGGCTCTGTTGAGACCACATCTGGAGTATTGTGTACAGTTTTGGTCTCCTAATTTGAGGAAGGACATCCTTGTAATTGAGGCAGTGCAGCGTAGGTTCTCGAGATTGATCCCTGGGATGGCGGGACTGTCATATGAGGAAAGATTGAAAAGACTAAGTTTGTATTCACTAGAGTTTAGAAGGATGAGGGGATCATATAGATTCATATAAAATTAGAAAAAGGTCTGGATGCAGGAAAAATGTTAGATGCAGGAAAAATGTTCCCAATGTTGGGCGAGTCCAGAACCAGGGGCCACAGTCTTAGAATAAAGGGGAGGTCATTTAAGACTGATGTGAGAAAAGCTTTTTCTCCCAGAGTTGTGAATTTATGGAATTCTCTGCCACAGAGGGCAGTGGAGGCCAAGTCACTGGATGGATTTAAGAGAGAGTTAGATAGAGCTCTAGGGGCTAGTGGAGTCAAGGGATATCGGGGAAGGCAGGCACGGGTTATTGATAGGGACGATCAGCCATGATCACAATGAATGGCGGTGCTGGCTCGAAGGGCAGAATGGGCTCTCCTGCACCTATTTTCTATGTTTCTATGTTTCTAAGATTAGTCAAGCAGGATTTCCCCTGCATAGATCCATGCTGACTTGGACCAATCCTTTTCTGCTATCCAAATTCACCATTATTACTTATTTAATAATTGACCAGCATATTCCCCACCACCGATGTCAGACTAACTGGTCAATAATTCCCTGTCTATCCTACTTATCCAGAAATAGTAAAGTTTGCAGCTATGATAGTAACAGCCATACCACCCACTCAGGTCAGCATGGAGAGACTATTCTCTGCACTGAAAATAATTAAATCAGATTTAAGGGCTTCAGTGAAAGAGGATCTGGCAGAAGCAATTCTGTTCCAAAGGACGTTATTAATAAATTTTAAGAATAAATAATTATTTCAAGAATAAACATTTAGAAAAAGCCACATTAGCACAAATACAACCATTAGACTCAAAACTTTATTGACATGGGTTTAAAAGGCAGCTGATGATTCGTGTGGTTCTTATGAAATGTCGTCTTGTGTAATGTCATCACAGCAGATTTAGAATTATTATACCTAGGGGTCGGATGTTTTGGTTCCGACTCCACAGCCCTGTTTATTCCGCTCCCGTGTGTGTTTATAACATTATTTACCTCAGTTTCCCCCCCAGACCGGGTTTATTCCCTCAAACGTGTAGTTTATTTGGTGATTTATTGAGTATTTACAGAGAGGGGGGGGAGCCAGAGAGAGGGGGGGTGTGGGAGAGGGGTGAAGGAGGTGAGAGGGAGTAGAGGAGTGGGTGTGGTGGCATGTGAGAGGGGGGGGCTGCATCGATCTGGGGGCGCCGAGCATCCGGGCACTGTCGAGCCGCCCGCCCACGTCCGCCAGCCAGTCGCCCTGCGCCGTGACGTACCCCCGCCGTGACGTCTGCCGCGCGCACGACCAGCGCCCTGACGTCACACCCTATCCGAGGGGGACTGACGGCAGTGCCCCGCCGGTGATTGGCGCTGGGGGACGTCATGCATCATGGGAAGAAGGTCACAGAGTGCTGGAGTAACTCAGCGGATCGGGCAGCGTCTGTGGGGAATGTGGATAGGCAAAATTCGGCCCTTCGAGCCAGCACCGCCATTCAATATGATCATGACAGATCATCCAGAATCAGTAACCTGTTCCTGCTTTCCCCCCATATCCCTTGATTCCGTTAGCCTACAAATAAATCTAATTCTCTCTTGAAATCATCCAGTGAATTGGTCTCCACTGCCTTCTGTAGCAGAGAATTCCAGATTCACAACTTTCTGGATGAAAAGGTTTTTCTTCATCTCAGTCCTAAATCGCCCACCCCTTATTCTTAAACCGTGACCCCTGGTTCTGACTCCCCAACATCAGGAACATCGACAAGTAGCCAAATGTCCTGAAACCTGAAACTTTGCCCATATTTTTTCCCAGGCACTTTGTGCATATCTTTGGCAGACACAATAGACAATAGGTGCAGGAGTAGGCCATTCGGCCCTTCGAGCCAGCACCGCCATTCAATGTGATCATGGCTGATCATCCCCAATCAGTACCCCGTTCCTGCCTTCTCCCCATATCCCCTGACTCCGCTATTTTTAAGAGCCCATCTAGATCTCTCTTGAAAGCATTCAGAGAACCTGCCTCCACCGCCCTCTGAGGCAGAGAATTCCACAGACTCACCACTCTCAGTGAGAAAAAGTGTTTCCTCGTCTCCGTTCTAAAAGGCTTACTCCATATTCTTAAACTGTGGTCGCTGGTTCTGGACTCCCCCATCATCGGTAACATGTTTCCTGCCTCTAGCGTGTCCAAACCCTTAACAATCTTATATGTTTCAATGAGAACACCTCTCATCCTTCTAAACTCCAGAGTGTACAAGCCCAGCTGCTCCATTCTCTCAGCATATGACAGTCCCGCCATCTCGGAATTAACCTTGTAAACCTACGCTGCACTCCCTCAATAGCAAGAATGTCCTTCCTCAAATTAGGGGACCAAAACTGCACACAATACTCCAGGTGTGGTGTCACTAGAGATCTGTACAACAGCAAAAGGACCTCTTTGCTCCTATATTCGATTCTTCTTGTTATAAAGGCCAACATGCCATTCGCTTACTTCACCGCCTGCTGTACCTGCATACCTGCAGATGCTGGTTCATACACAAAAGGACACAGAGTGTTGGAATAACACAGCAGGTCAGGCAGCATCATCTCTGGTCAAGGTGGATAGGCGACGTTTCAGGTCTGCAGAAGGGTCGGGACCCAAAAACGTCCCCTTTCCGTGTTCTCCACAGACGCTGCCCGACCCGCTGAGTGACTCCAGCACTCGGGACCCATGATGCATGACTGCGCAATGGCAATGGCGTTGACATCAGGGCGCCTTGTGTGCGGATGACGTCGTGACGTTGGGCAGCGTCTCTGCGGGCGGGCAGTGTCTGTGCGGTGCCCGGATGCTCGCCGCCCACAGGTAGGTGCGGTACCCCCACACCCCCTCCTACCACATCCCATTTCACCCCTCATCCTCCTGCGTTCCAAGGATTAGCGACCCAGCCAACGCAACCTCTCCCTGCAGCTCACTCCCTCTAGTCCTTTGTGTCCATCTTCTCCACAGACGCTGCCTGACCCGACCTTCCCCTCCCCTTCCCCCATGAGGCGGGCCCGGTTCACCCTGAAGGGGGAAGGGGGAGGCGAGAGGGGGGTAAGGGTGTGTGGGTGTGGGAAGAGGGGATGAGAGGGGGAGGGGGTGAATGAGGGAGTGGGGAAGGGTGTGTGGGTGAGGTGGTGTGTGGGGGAGGGGGTGTGTCGGGCGGGGGTGAGTGGAGGAGGGGATGAGTGGGTGAGTGGGGAATGAGTGGGTGGGGGATGAGTGGGGTCGGTGTGGGAGAAGATGGGGTGAGGGAGGAGGGGGTCGGGGAGTGCGGGGGGGGGGTTGAAGTGGTGAGTGGGTGATGGGGGTGTGAGGGAAGAGGGGGTGAGGTGGGGGAGGGTGTGAGGGGGAGGGAGTGATGTAGGAGGGGTGAGAGGGGTGCGGAGGTGAGGGAGTGAGGGGGAGGGGTGAGGGGGAGGTGGATGAGGGGGTGAGGGAGAGGTGGTTGATGGGGTGAGAGGGTGAGGGGTGATGAGTGTGCGAGGGGGTTGAGGTGGTTAACTTGACTTGAGAGGGGTAAGGGGGCAGGGGGGAGAAGGGGAGGGGTGGAGGAGGTGAGGGGCTGAAGGAGGTGAGGGAAGAGTGGGTGAGGGGTGTGAGCAGGGGAGGAAGTTGAGGAGGGGCGAGGGGGGTGTGAGGGTGAAGGGGCTGGGCATGTGGGGGATGGGGTGAGAGGGGGAGTGGGTGAGAGGGTGAGGGGTGAGGGGGGAGTGGGTGAGACGTTGAGAGGGGGGGTGTGAGGTGGTGGAGGGTGTGAGGGGGAAGGGGGGTTGGGGGTGAAGGGGCTGCTATGGCTGAGGGGGAGTCGGTGAGGGGGGATTAGTGGGGGTGGACGTGAGGGGGAGTGAGCAGGTTGGGGTGGTGCGGAGGTCAGGGGGGTGAGGGGCGGGTGAGAGGGGGAGGGGGTGAGGGGCTGAAAGCGGCGAGGGGGGTGAGGGAGGAGGGGGGTGATGGAGGTGAGAGAGTGTGAGGGTGAGAGGATGAGGGAGGTTGAGGGGGTGAGGGGGTAAACACTCTTGACTTGGCTTGAGAGGGGGTGAGGAGGGTGTGAGGGGTGAGGGAAGAGTAGGTGGTGGGTGAGGGGTGTGAGCGGGGGTGGGGGTTGAGGACGGGGGGAGGGTGAAGGGGCGTGAGTGGGGGGTGGGGTGAGGGGCGGGGGGTGAGGAGGGGTGGGGAGGAGGGGGGTTGAGGGTGGTGAGGGCATGAGGGGGAGTGGAGCCGACGAGCATCGGGGAACCACGTCTCGCCAACCGTCCGCTCGTTCGCCCCCGCGCCGTGACGGCATCTGTCCCGCCCACCCTGCGCCGTGACGGAATCTGTCCCGCACACCCTGCGCCGAGACGGCATCTGTCCCGCCCACCTTGCGCCGTGACGTCTTTCCGCCCCGCCCACCCTGCGCCGTGACATCCCGCCCATCCGAGATCGTTGCTTCGTGAGGAACTGTCAAGATGGCGGTTTATTTTTAAATGTGAAGTCGGCACCAACTGCCGGAGTAACGCAGCGGGACAGACGGGCAGCGTCTGTGGAGAAAAGCAACTGGGCGGCGTTTCAGCTCCACACCCTGATGATGATGATGCTGCTGCACTGAAGGTAGACACAAAAAATGCTGCAGTAACTTTGTCATAGAGTGTGGAAACAGGCCCTTCAGGTGGCAATGTTACAGAATTTTGTGATTTTAAAAATTGCTGTGAGGCAAATGAAACTTTTACGCTGCAGCATCATTACGCTGCTCGTAATGTATTTAAACTTTATTTAAGCTTTAAGCAACTCATTTCCGTAATACATAACCAGGGGTTTCACTTAACTTTTTTCCCCTGTTGCCAGCTGGGCAACCTTAGCAGCTTTTTAAGTTGTCAAATGACAGTTTAGGTGGTCATTTAAGACAGCTTGCATGACGCGTGCGATAATGTGCTTGGATGAAGTGTGTAGTTACCAGTCGGAATTATGGTCAATGAAGCATTCACATATTATTTCTGCTTCAAATAAAGTCACATATTCAACAATCAAGACATGATATATACCACAATGACATGCAGCAAAATTATAATACAGTAGCTCAACTCTCTTTGCACATTGCAATTCATGCAATTTCTATTATGCACTTTCCACTTCCAAACAAAAATGAGGTTGGATTATACAGCGTATGATCAACTTGTGTCAATATATCCTGGACCATGGTAACATATATGCTTAACCATGCACACTACGGATTGATGCAAGCATGTTTTATGTGAAGGACTGAAAATTATCATGACATGGCCATAGCATGGGTCGTTATTGCTATTGGTACAGAAACACTCTCGCTTCCCACATAATTTATCTGCAACAAAATATACAGGTTGCACGCAGTCGAGGTCACAAGCCGTGGCCTGTACTGTTGCCATGAAACGCCAACTGGAATACACGCGGTGAACTGCAGGTAAGCATGTACTATGGTTGTCAGCACAACGGGCCCTTCTTCTAGCCCAGCATCCGGACTAGTTGCACACCCGCGGACACCAGGCCGTCTTATCCCCGCGGCCAGGGGTGGGAGGAGGGGGGGGGTGCCGATGTAGTGCGGTCAGTGACTGGGTGGGTGGAGGGAGCAGACCGTCACCAACTCTGCTGCAGCTGACGTTGCCTGGAGCCGCGGCCCCGTTCCGACCTCAGTCCCGCTCCGACCCCAGCCCCGCTCCGACCCCGGCCCTGTGTGTGGGCGCTGCCGACCCACAGCCCCATGACAGTGTGGCCCACAGAGCAAACCTTCCCGCTTTCAACGACAGCAGCCACAAATATAGCACAAAAAATGACAATTTTGGCGGTTTTTAACAGGTAAGAAGGTAAGCGTTCCGTGTGTTAACAGTGTGTGCCGGAAGTTGCCATGTCCTCCACATGGATTGAGCTGCTCCGTGCGTCATGCCCTTTGACCCGATTACCTTGGGTGCAATCCCCCTATACAGGTTGCAAGGAAATCTCTAAAGGCATTTTATGATAATAGCTGTAATATGGGTGTAGTCGGTTTTAACAGCTATTATCATAAAATGCCTTTAGAAATTTCCTTGCAACCTGTATATTTTGTTGTGGATAAATGATGTGGGAAGCCAGAGTTAGGCATATATGTTACCATGGTCCAGGTTTTATTGGCACAGGTTGATCATACGCTGAATAATCCAACCACATTTTTGATTGGAAGTGGAAAGAAATAATAGAAATTGCATGAATTGCAATGTGTAAAAAGAGTTGAGATACTGTATTATAATTTTGCTTATAATCAAGCAGAAATAATATGTGAATGCTTCATTGAGCATAATTCCGACTGCGCACTTCGTCCGAGCACATTATCGCACGCGTCATGCAAGCCGTCTTGAATGACCACCTAAACTATCATTTGGCAACCTAAAAAGCTGCTTAGGTTCCCCGGCTGGCAACAGGGAAAGAAAGTTAAGTGAGAGCCCTGCATAGCATCGTCCTCACAGTTCACACTGCCACCCAGCTTTGTGTCAGCTGCAAATTTGCTAATGTTACTTTGAATCCCTTCATCCAAATTGCAGGCAGTGGCGAGTGGAGTGCCGCAAGGCTCGGTGTTGGGGCCGCAACTGTTTACATAGAAACATAGAAAATAGGTGCAGAAGTAGGCCATTCGGCCCTTCGAGCCTCCACCGCCATTCAATATGATCATGGCTGATCATCCAACTCAGTATCCTGTACCTGCCTTCTCTCCATACCCCCTGATCCCTTTAGCCACAAGGGCCACATCTAACTCCTTCTTAAATATAGCCAATGAACTGGCCTCAACTACCTTCTGTGGCAGAGAATTCCACAGATTCACCACTGTGTGAAAAATGATTTTCTGATCTTGGTCCTAAAAGACTTCCCCCTTATCCTTAACCTGTGACCCCTTGTTCTGGACTTTCCCAACATCGGGAACAATCTTCCTGCATCTAGCCTGTCCAACCCCTTAAGAATTTTGTAAGTTTCTATAAGAACCCCCCTCAATCTTCTGAATTCTAGCGAGTACAAGCTGAATCTATCCAGTCTTTCTTCATATGAAAGTCCTGCCATCCCAGGAATCAGTCTGGTGAACCTTCTCTGTACTCCCTCTATGGCAAGAATGTCTTTCCTCAGATTCGGTGACCAAAACTGTACGCAATACTCCAGGTGTGGCCTCACCAAGACCCTGTACAACAGCATTAGAACCTCCCTGCTCTTATACTCAAATCCTTTTGCTATGAATGCTAACATACCATTCGCTTTCTTCACTGCCTGCTGCACCTACATGCCTACTTTCCATGACTGGTGTACCATGACACCCAGATCTCGCTGCATCTCCCCTTTTCCTAATCGGCCACCATTCAGATAATACATTCCTGTTTTTGCCACCAAAGTGGATAACCTCACATTTATCCACATTATACTGCATCTGCCATGCATTTGCCCACTCATCCAACCTATCCAAGTCACCTTGCAGCCTCCTAGCATCATCCTCACAGCTAACACTGCTCCCCAGCTTCTTGTCATCTGCAAACTTGGAGATTTTGCACTCAATTCCCTCATCCAGATCATTAATATATATTGTAAATAGCTGGGGTCCCAGCACTAAGCCTTGCGGTACCCCACTAGTCATTGCCTGCCATTCTGAAAAGGACCCGTTTACTCCTACTCTTTGCTTCCTGTATGCCAGCCAGTTCTCTATCCACATCAATACTGAACCCCCAATACCGTGTGCTTTAAGTTTGCATACTAATCTCTTATGTGGGACCTTGTGGAAAGCCTTCTGAAAGTCCAGATATAACACATCCACTGGTTCTCTCTTATCCACTCTACTATTTACATCCTCGAAGAATTCTATAAGATTCGTCAGACATGATTTACCTTTCATAAATCCATGCTGACTTTGTCCAATGATTTCACCACTTTCCAAATGTGCTGCTATCCCATCTTTAATAACTGACTCTAGCATTTTCCCCACTACCGATGTTAGACTAACTGGTCTGTAATTCCCTGTTTTCTCTCTCCCTCCCTTTTTAAAAAGTGGGGTTATATTAGCTACCCTCAGGAACTACTCCAGAATCTAAAGAGTTCTGAAAAATTATCACTAATGCATCCACTATTTCTGGGGCTACTTCCTTAAGTACTCTGGGATGCAGCCTGTCTGGCCCTGGGGATTTATCGGCCTTTAATCCATTCAATTTACCTAACACCACTTCCCGGCTAACCGGGATTTCACTCAGTTCCTCCATCTCATTTGACCCCCGGTCCCCTGCTATTTCCGGCAGATTATTTATGTCTTCCTTAGTGAATGTTTACCATATGTTTTAAATATTTGGAAGAGGGAATTAGGAGCAACACTAGCAAGTTTGCGGATGACACAAAGTTGGGTGGCAGTGTGAACTGTGAAGAGGATGTTAGGAGGTTGCAGGGTGACCTGGACAGGTTGAGTGAGTGGGCAGATGCGTGGCAGATGCAATATAATATAGATAAATGTGAGGTTATCCACTTTTATTAAAACAAGGGGGCAGATAATTAACTCAATAGGGTTAGGTTAGGTAAGGGGGAGGTGCAGCGAGACCTGAGCGTCTTTGTACACCAGTCACTGAAAGTTATCGTGCAGGTACAACAGGCACTGAAGAAAGCTAATGGAATGTTGGCCTTCATAACAAGAGGATATCAGTATAGAAACATAGAAACATAGAAAATAGGTGCAGGAGTAGGCCATTCGGCCCTTCGAGCCTGCACCGCCATTCAATATGATCATGGCTGATCATCCAACTCAGTATCCTGTACCTGCTTTCTCTTCATACCCCCTGATCCCTTTAGCCACAAGGTCCACATCTAACTCCCGCTTAAATATAGCCAATGAACTGGCCTCAACTACCTTCTGTGGCAGAGATTCACCACTCTCTGTGTGAAAGTATAGGAGTAAAGAGGTTCTTCTGCAGTTGTATAGGGCTCAGGTGAGACCACATCTGGAGTATTGTGTCCAGTTTTTGTCTCCTAATTTGAGGAAAGACATCCTTGTGATTGAGGCAGTGCAGCGTAGGTTCACGAGATTGATCCCTGGGATGGCGGGACTGTCATATGAGGAAAGATTGGAAAGACTAGGCTTGTATTCACTGGAGTTTAGAAGGATAAGGGGGGTTCTTATAGAAAATTAAAGAAGGACTGGACAAGCTAGATGCAGGAAAAATGTTCCCAATGTTGGGCGAGTCCAGAACCAGGGGCCACAGTCTTAGAATAAAGGGGAAGCCATTTAAGACTGAGGTGAGAAAAAACTTTTTCACCCAGAGAGTTGTGAATTTGTGGAATTCCCTGCCACAGAGGGCAGTGGTGGCTAAGTCACTGGATGGATTTAAGAGATAGTTAGATGGAGCTCTAGGGGCTAGTGGAATCAATGGATATGGGGAGAAGGCAGGCACGGGTTATTGATTGGGGACGATCAGCCATGATCACAATGAATGGTGGTGCTGGCTCGAAGGGCCAAATAGCCTCCTCCTGCACCTATTTTCCATGTTTCAATCTATGTTTCTATGTTGCCTATTTCCTTCGCTCCATAGATGCTGCCGCACCTGCAATACGTAATACATAACTTCAAAGCGTCTGGAAAATATCGCTGATTCCGCAGGCCTCGCCAACCCACATGCGCACACTCTGGAAAAGTCCCACACATGCACACACTTCAAAATTCAAGCCTGTAATTTATCCCATCAGATAAAGCATAAAAATAACTTTAATTTGATACCTAATTCACTTTCATATCTTCAATATTAAAAAAGGTTATGGTCATTTTCATCCTCGGAAATTAGCATCTTGTTCCCTATTGCTTTTCCATTAACTTAACACAAGAGCTGTGATCGAGGACAGTCAATTGACATAAGGTCATACCTTTCTCAAAGAATAAGAGAACTGAATGAAATGTTCAGTTATTATAGATTGAAGCATTCTCAAACAAATATAAAACATCTTACTTGGATGACCTGAAATTAAAGCATATAATTAGTTAGTTACCTAATTGTAGCTAATTACAAAATTGACCGTTGTGACGGAAATAGTAATAACCACCCAGACTTGCTTGAAAATTCAAAAATGTGATATTCTCAAGATTAGAACTTTAATATTGTATTATTATATGCTGTAAGTCCGTAACAGACAGGCAAATATTGGCTGTGCAGATATCAAGATTGAAAATATTGGGAATTATCGCGTTTGTTCACTGCATTTCATCAACAGTAAGGCATTATTTGTTTTTCTTCTTGATTCCTTTGGTATCCAAAAAGTTTCAGAAGCGATAAATCTGGCTATAAAATTTTTAAATCACACATGCTTGACTAATCTGGAATTTTTTGAAGATGTAACTAGGAAAATGGGCAAGGGAGATGCAGTGGATGTAGTGTACCTGGACTTTCAGAAAGCATTTGTTAAGGTCCCACATAGGAGATTAGTGGGCAAATTTAGGGCACATGGTGCTGACATAGATAGAGAAGTGGTTGGCAGACAGTAAACAAAGAGTAGGGATTAACGGGTCCCTTTCAGAATGGCAGGCAGTGACTAGTGGGATAACATTAGCAAATTTGCAGATGACACAAAGCTGGGTGGAATGTCAACTGTGAGGAGGATGCTATGAGAATGCATGGTGACTTGGACAGGTAGGGGTAGTGGGCAGATGCATAGCAGATGATGTTTAATGCGGATTAATGTGAGGTTATCCACTTTGGTAGCAAAAACAGGAAGGCAGATTACTATCGAAATGGCGTCAAGTTGGGAAAAGGGGAAGTACAACGGGATCTGGGGGTCCTTGTTCATCAGTCTATGAAAGTAAGCATGCAGGTACAGCAGGCAGTGTAGAAAACGAATGGCATGTTGGCCTTTATAACAAGAGGAATCGAGTATAGGGGCAAAGAGGTCCTTCTGCCATTGTGCAGAGCCCTAGTGAGACCACACCTGGAGTATTGTGTCCAGTTTTGGTCCACTAATTTGAGGAAGGACATTCTTCGTATTGAGGGAGTGCAGCGTAGGTGTACAAGGTTAATTCCCGGAATGGTGGGACTGTCATGCTGAGTGAATGGAGCAGCTGGGCTCCATTCACTCAGCCAGTTTTGAAGGATGAGAGGGTATCTCATTGAAACATATAAGATTGTTAAGGGTGTGGACACGCTGGAGGGAGGAAACATGTTCACGATGTGGGGGAAGTCCAAAACCAGGGGCAACAGTTTAAGAATAAGGAGTAAGCCATTTAGAACGGAGACGAGGAAACACTTTTTCTCACAGAGAGTGGTGAGTCTGGAATTCTCTGCCTCAGAGGGCGGTGGAGGCAGGTTCTCTGGATGCTTTCAAGAGAGAGCTAGATAGGGCTCTTAAAAATAGCAGAGTCAGGGGATATGGGGAGAAGGCAGGAACGGGGTACTGATTGGGGATGATCAGCCATGATCACATTGAATGGCGGTGCTGGCTTGAAGGGTCGAATGGCCTACTCCTGCACCTATTGCCTATTCTTCTTAAGTGGGTTTTTACATGCAAAAAGAAAACACTTCTGAAGCTAAATTTATCATTTCAGCCCTCCCACCCCCCACCGTACTCTCGCGCCCCCCTCGCCACTAGTAATGTTCATGCGTTAGTGATGTCCTATTTGCCAGCTTGTTGACCCTCTGTGTTCCACTCCTGCAGGACCCGTTGCTGTGGACAGAGAGACGGGGACGTGAGCAGCCATTGAGGGTGGGCAGGGTGCCAGTGAGCCCACCCCACCTGCTCAGTGTGTGGGCTGAGCTTCGAGGGGCTGACCTTCGATGGAGGACCACATGACGGGGCACAACAAGGAGAAGCGTTATGACTGTGATGTGTGTGGCAAGGCCTGGCAGAGCCCGAGCGATCTGGAGATCCACCGGCGGGTGCACACGGGAGAACGAGCCTTCGACTGCTCGGAGTATGGCAAGAACTTCACCCGCTACGACAGCCTGCTGCAGCACAACCACGTGCACTCCAGCGAGCAGCCCTTCACCTGCTCCGACTGCGGCAAAGGCTTCAAGTCTATGCCGGAACTGAAAGTGCACAGGCTCCTGCACACCGGCGAGCACCCCTACACCTGCAGTGACTGCGGCAAGGGCTTCACCCACTCCAGCAGCCTGCAGGTGCACCAGCGCACCCACAATGGCCAGCGTCCCTTCACCTGCACCCAGTGTGGCAAGAGCTTCACCCGCTCCACCCTACTGCTGAAGCACCAGAACACCCACACCGGCGAGCGTCCCTACACCTGCGCCCAGTGCGGCAAGGGCTACACCCAGTCCGGTCACCTGCTGGTGCACCAGCGCACCCACACTGGCGAGCGTCCCTACACCTGCACCCAGTGTGGCAAGGGCTTCACCCAGTCCGGTCACCTGCTGGTGCACCAGCGCACCCACACTGGCCAGTATCCCTACACCTGTTCCCAGTGCGGCAAGGGCTTCACCCAATCCACCCTACTGCTGATGCACCAACACACCCACACTGGCGAGCGTCCCTACACTTGCGCCCAGTGCGGCAAGGGCTTCACCCAGTCCAGTCACCTGCTGGTGCACAAGCGCACCCACACCGGCGAGCGTCCCTACACCTGCACCCAGTGTGGGAAGGGCTTCACCCGCTCCAACAGCCTGCTGGAGCACCAGCGCACCCACACCGGCGAGCGTCCCTACACCTGCGCCCAGTGCGGCAAGGGCTACACCCAGTCCGGTCACCTGTTGGTGCATCAGCGCACCCACACTGGCGAGCGTCCTTACACCTGCGCCCAGTGTGGCAAGGGCTTCACCCGCTCCGACAGCCTGCTGGAGCACCAGCGCACCCACACTGGTGAGCGCCCATACACCTGCACCCAGTGTGGCAAGGGCTTCACCCAGTCCAGCAACCTGCGGGTGCACCAGCGCACCCACACTGGCGAGCGCCCCTAAACTTCCGCCCAGTGTGGCATGGACTTCACCCGCGCTGACAGCCTGCTGGAGTAACAGCACACTTACACCGGCGAGCGCCCCTACGCCTGCACCCAGTGCGGCAAGGGCTTCAGCTGCTCCTCCAGGCTTCTGTCCCACCAGCAGGTGCACGGCGGCGACCGTCCCTTCCCCAGCCCAGTTTGTGGAGAGGGCTTTGCCATTGCCTCCCACGCCCAATCCTACGACTGTCCATACTGTGGTGAAGAGTTTGATAGCTTGCGGGGGTTGCGGCAGCACCGGCGGGCCCACGCCGGCGAGCGGCTGCTCCCATTGCGACAAGTGTTTCAACAACGCATGGGGGCTGTGGGAGAACCAGCCAGAGAGAGACCCTTTGTGTGTGCTGAGTGTGGCAAGGCAGGGCTCGTACAGTCCTTGAAAGTGCTGGAATTTGAAACTCTGTTTTTCAAGGCCCTGAAAGTCCGATTTATCATAGGTCCTTGTAAGTCCTTGAAAATTCACTTTTTATGATAAAAGTATTAATTCATGCAGAGTAATATGGCGGTTTTTCATCGTTTATAATGCGTATTTTTATTAAAAGTCGGCTAAGATTGTTAGATCTGTTTCCTAACGAGGTTCCTTGAAGGAGGGAGGGGAGGACAGTCAGACCACGTGTCTGCATCGTGAGGTTGTGGGCCCGGTGCTGAGGTGACGGCTCTCGCCCGCTGGTGGCTGTGGAGATTGGGTGTGTGAGTGTGGGTGAGGGAGTGTGTGGGAGAGTGTTGTGTGTGTGGGTGTGTGGGAGTGGGTTTGTGGGTGAGGGTGTGTGTGTGTGAGTGGGAGTGTGGGCATGAGTGAGTGTGGCAGTGGGCATGTGAGTGTGTATGGGTATGTGTGGGAGTGTGAATGGGTGAGTGTGGGCATGAGTAAGTGTGGGAGTGTGCGTGGGTATGTGTGGTGAGTCGGAGTGTGACAGTGTGTGTGTGTGTGAGTGGGCGAGTTTGGCAGTGTGTGAGTATGTGTGTGAGTGCAACCGTGCAATATTTTGTCATATCTATATACTATTACTAAAACTCTCATCTTGACCATGTCGCCATCTTACTCACCGTCCTCCTCTCCTCCGACCGCCCCAAGGTTTCTTCCTATCGGTGAAGTAATAAAAAAGTTATGCATGTTTAAAAAATCGTGAGATCAACTGATTCGTATTCTCGCCTGTCAGTCACCATGATGAAGGTCACACCCCTTCCGGGGGCCCAGGAAAATAAAGCCCCAAAGGCCGAACGTGACGTAGGCACTCTGGAAGACCTTGCGTGAGAGTTGAGTCTAGAACTGTGATTCCACGCCGTGTGTGAACTGAACTGCATCTGTGCCGTGCTGATTGAACTGTGCCTGCGGCATGAGTGAATTGAGCTGTGCCTGCCCCATGAGTGAACTGGATTGTTAGCCCTGCACTGTGCTTGACTTGAAATGAAATGGATTGGATTGTTGGCCTGCACTGTGCTTGACTTGAAATTAAATGCATCGGATTGTTGACCCTGCACTGTGTGACTTGAAATTAAATGGATCGAACTGTGCCTGCCCCGTGAATGAATTGAGTTGTGCCTGCCCCATGAGTGAATTGAACTGTGCCTGCCCCGTGCTGATTGAACTGAGCTGTGCCTGCCCCGTGAGTGAATTGAACTCTGCTTGCCCCGTGAGTGGACTGAATTGTTAACACTGCACTGTGCTTGACTTGAAATGAAATGGATCAGATTGTTGGCCCTGCACTGTGCTGGACTTGAAATCCTGGGAATCCACATTGAGGACGACCTGACATGGAGCGTGAATACCTCTGCGCTGCTGAAAAAGGTCCAGCAGAGACTGCACTTCCTGAGGGTGCTCAGGAAGAACAACATCACCCAGAGACTGCTGCTGTCCTTTTATCGGTGCTCCATAGAGAGCATCCTAACATACTGTGTATGCGTGTGGTACACCAACTGCACAGCGGCTAAGAGGAAAGCGCTCCAGAGGGCTATTGACAACGCCCAGAAGATTGTCGGCTGCCCTCTCCTCACCTTGGAGGACTTACACAGTTCCCACTGTCTCAAGAAATCCCAGAACATTATAAAGGACATTTCCCAGCCCTGTTTGAACTGTTGCCATCAGGCAGACGGTACAGATCAATGAGGACAAGGACAAACAGACTCAAAAACAGTTTTTATCCCACAGCAATAACTACACTTAATGTAGCCACCAAATGAGTGCAGGTGCACTACATACCAAAGGGATTGTGAAATCGACAGAAGAATAGTAAGATTAAACGAGAACTTACCTAAGTTTGAAGTTTGATCTTTATTTTATGAGGAGTTACGTAGGTGATTACGTGAAGAACCCCGCCAGTGCGCCTGTGCGTCAATCTTCAAAGCAGCGGTGTGAAATCACAAAAAACAACAACCGAAGTAATATAGTCTCATACTAAAACGAGTAAGACAAGAACTTCCATCTGACCTTTATGATAGAGGGTAGGGTCGTGGTGGGCACGTAATCACCTACGTAACTCCTCATAAAATAAAGATCAAACTTCAAACTTGGGTAAGTTCTCGTTTAATCTTACTATTTTACTTCGGAGTCACGTGAGTGACTACGTGAAGATTTTAAAGCTTTGTGATTTCATGCCGTGGATCAATCCCGGCTTCTCACTGCATAGATTGACTCGGAACGAGAATAATCAATCATGCATTCATAATAACATTTGTACCACAAATGCAGTAATTCATTTCAATAATGAAATGAATCAGATCCCCTTTAAACCAGAGGAATTTACACAGAACTTAAAATAGTTTCTGCAAACAACCCCGCATTAACAATAGGCCGATGGTAAAAATGTTGAAACATCAACTCATTGGACCTCCCGGCGGGTGCGAGGATATGGTCGACGGGGCCGTCTTTTGCCCTGGCCGCCGACATTTCTGCTGCCCTAGCCGAGTGAGACGTAAAAACATAAGTGTTAATACCAGCAGCTGTTAAGACTTCTTTTATCCATCTGGAAATAGTCTGTATTGAAACTCTCTTGTGTGGTTTCTTGTGTGTGATCAAAAACCCAGTTTCCGTATTCTCAAATTCTTTGTGACCTCAATGTATTGTAATAAATATGTCTTAATACAGAGACATGGATCATTTGGATATGCTGCCAGCATAATTTTAAATCCTGTCACACCTGGCCTAATTTGCTTTAGTAGGTCATAGATATAGAATGTAACCTTGTCTTCAGTTACTTCCATACTGTCTATTTGTAATTTTCCAAGTGTTTGCACTCGTTGTGCTGTCACTCATGCCATAAACATGAATACTTTCATACTGAGCTTGACCAAAGGTAAAGACACACTTGATGACCATCACGAAGTAGTTTCAGTACCACACTTACATCCCAGATTGTCACGTACCTAGGTTTCGGTGGTTTGGAATTAAAGATTCCTTTCATTAGTCTGGAAACAATTGGGTGTGACCCAATTGAGTTTCTTTCTGAATCCAGAACCAAATATGAGGACAATGCACTTCTGGCTGAATTAATTGCACTACAACTCAGACCTTCATCATAATAAAGTTTTGACAGAAATTCTAAACATTTGAAATATCTGCAGTACTTTATTGCACATTCTTTTGTACCCAGAACTCTTCCCATTTCTTAATATAAGAAAGGTACTGTTTTTGAGTGCTCTTCCTCCAGGCTGCCGTAAGCATGTCCACAGTATGCTCAGACAGTCCTCGTCCCAGAAAAGGCATTCTTAAAACCTGCAAATCAACAAATCCAAACGATCATATAATGGATGTTGTTCCCCTGTACAGGGTGCAGCAATAAATTACTCTTTTTTGGGACTTTCATCAACAATTGTGTTGTTAATTCTAATATCAACGGATACCATGGCTGTGTAGGCCAATCTGGTACTACCAATACCCTTGAAGCAGCATCTTGCCTGATTTTAAGCAAACATTGGCTTATGAGGCAGAAAGGTGGAAATATATATGAAAACATACTACCCCAATGTAGCGAGAAAGCATCAATCGCCACTGCTCCTGGATCTGGTTTCCATGAGACATATCTCGATAGCTGATGATTCAAGTCGATGTCGGTCATTCCAAATCTGATGACTATATCATTGAATACCTCTTGATTCAACATCCATTCTTTATTATCATGGAACTTTTCGTGACCTGGTGTCTGCTATCGTTCATTCTACCTGGTAGATAGCTGAAATCCAAATGTTCTTTTCAATACACCAAGCCCAAAGTTGATTAACCATTTTGTCACAAGACACCGACTTAATTCCACCCATATCATTAATATAAACAACTACTGTTGTGTTATCAATTTGAACTTGAACATGCTTATTAGTTGTGTTAGAACAATAAGCTTGGAGCCCATAGAAACATTCTAGAAGCTCCAAATAGTTAATTCCCCATGTCTGCAGTAACAATGACTCTTCCTGATTCCATCTGCCTCCTCAGCTAGATGTTAAGTCAGTTGCACCCCATCCTGGTGCACTGGCATCAGTTTGTAATATCATGGAAGGTTGTTCAATCAGCACTTTGCTGGAACTGCTTGAGACATGTAGAATCCACCACTGCAGATCAGAAACAGCATTTGTTGTTAGTTGCATGGTTCTATCAAAATGACCAACATGCATTCTCGGTGCCTGTTCTTTAAATCTCTGCAGCTGTTGATAATGTAATGGTCCGAATTGGACTGCTGGGAATGCTGCTACTAATTTTCCCAGTACACGAGTCACCTGTCTAATTGAAGGTTTTTGCTCGTTTAGGAAATTACTGCAATCTTTAATCAAATCCACCCTGTTCCCGGGGCAAAGTAATATTCATTTGGACTGAATCAATTGTGAACCCCAAATAATTAATAGAGGTACATGGTGTTAACCTAGATTTCTGTGGATGAATTAGAAACCCCAAATTTTCAAAAGTTGATTTCACAACTGCAACAGATACTTCTGTTGACTGTTTTGTCTTTCCTATAATCAAGACATCATCCAAATATGCCATTAGTACATGCCCCTGGCTACTCAGCAAGCCCAGAATTGGTTTTAACAATTTTGTGAATATTCTGGGTGCAGATATTAACCCATTAGGCAGAGCTTTGAACTGCCACAACTGGTTCATCCATTTAAATTTAAGATACTTCCTATCTTCTGAATGAACAGACACTGAATAATATGCATCTTTCAAGTCTATAGTTGCCATATAACATGCTTCTGAAATAAGCTGTTTGGCAGTCACAAATGTTTCCATTTTAAAATGTCTAAATTGCACAAAAGGATTCAGATTTATCAAATCTACAAGAATCCTACATCCTCCATCCTTTTTTGATCGAGGGAATATATTTGACACAAATTGGTGACTTTGGTAGACTGATTTTTCAATAACCCCTTTTTTTATATAGTGTTTCAATTGCAACCTGAACCTCCATCACTTCTTTTTGTACAAAGTGCAGAGTTCGGCTAGGAACATGCTGAACAGGCAAATCATAATTTGGATTGAATTCAATTCGAAATCCTTGTATATTATTCAGGATTACCACATCTGAAGTAATTTTCTTCCAATTATTATAGAAGAAATGTAACCTGCCTCCAACTTTTGGACTTAATCCAGTTAGTATGTTCCCATGAGAACCAGGTCCACCTACCTCTTGAGTCATTTGAGTACCCTGAGATTCCTGGGTTCTCCCGGAAGCACGCCCACTGGTTCTTGCTCCCGCTGCAGGCCGCCAACTACGTCCCTGCGTTGATGAGCGACTTGGTCCAGGATCCGTATGACGTCTGAAAGGATACTTCCTCTTTACAGACTTCACAACCATTGATGTCTTCATCAATCCTGTTTTCGCTTCATCTTCCAACTCTTTAATACGTCTCCCGAGATCTCTCCAAAGAGTAAGTTGGGTAATTTGTATATTACTTGGTTTGCAGAGTGCTGCGAATTTCGGATTCATAGTGCTTGCTGATGCAACTTCGTCATCTTTTGGTTGTTACCTGCTATTCTGGTAAAAGCAGTTATTCCAGAACCCAGCAGCTTTAATATTCTCTGCAACTGATTCCAGATACTCTTGCAGTCTCATCCATTTCATGCTGTTCCAGCTAATGGTAAACCAAGCAATTTAGTAAGGAGGCCAGTTCTTCCTAATGGCTCTCCTGACCCTGACGGGGCAGCGAATCCTACTACCAGGGGTGGAACATCTGGCAGCTGCCTTTCATCGCCTTGTACAGCCTCACCGTCAGAGTCGGGGTCTGAAATCTCATGACCCGTAGCACGCTCCTCATTCCTGAGGGTGCATTCCATCAGCCCTGAGCCAGGTGCTGTTAAGCTGCTCCTGCAGCTTGGATTACAGTACACTCCTTCCTGAGTGAACTTTTGCTCCAACAACCTATGAAAAAGGCTTCTATTTGGGCAATACGCTCGAAAGCAGTATCTAGCCCTGTACCAGGAGCTGTTTGAGCTGTTTCCAGCAGCTTGGCTTTCAGAACACTCCTCCCTGAGTGAACTTTGCTCCAACAGCCTGTGTAAAAGGCTTTCTATTTGGGCAATACGCTCTAAAGCAATATCTAGCCCTGGAGCTTCTTCATTGCCTGGGACTCCCTCCGTTGGGATTTAAACTTTGTCTTTTGCCCGACAGGCGCTGACTGTGTTTTCACCAGCCCCAGGTCCACAGTCGCTATGCTCACCGCTGGCGACTGTACCGGGGTTTAGAGGCGGTTGGTCTCTAACCGCGGACTCCCGACTTTCCCGACTTCTGTCGGCTATGTCGCTCGCCTCTTCCCCCTGTCCGTTTTTTCCCATGGCGTCTGTGGAAAAAATCGCCATAGACCCACAGTAATTGGACCTGGAAAACCTGTAAAAAAGTTTTTACTTACCTTGTAGTTGAAAAACTACAAACCACTCGAGGAGCACTGCTCCTCACGTCCGTTTGCGTCAAGGCGTCTGACGTAATGACGCGCAGGCGCACTGGCGGGGTTCTTCACGTAGTCACTCACGTGACTCCGAAGTAAAATGTATGGTTATGTGTGTATGCTTGTTTTTTTCATGTTATTTTATTTTAGTAGTTTATTTTAGATATTTCTCTTTTACGTATCGTTAGCTTTTAGATAATGTGTGAATGGTGCACTGACTGGTTGGCATTTTTAATTTTGTTGTACATGTTTACATGTTATAATGACAATAAAGAATTTCATTCTAATACTCATTCATTCCAAAAAAAAATGGATTGGATTGTTGGCCCTGCACTGTGCTTGACTTGAAATTAAATGGATCGGATTGTTGGCCCTGCACTGTGCTTGACTTGAAATGGAATGATCAGATTGTTGGCCCTGCACTGTGTGTGACTTGAAATGGAATGGATCGGATTGTTGGCCCTGCACTGTTCTTGATTTGAAATGGAATGGATCGGATTGTTATCCCTGCACTGTGCTTGGTCCACAGGTACCGCTTACTCCGGAGGTCCCGCTCACTCCGGAGGTCCCGCTCAGTGGAAAGGCCACGCTCAGCTGCATGAGTAGATTCAAGAGTTTTACTGTCATATATATGTTGTGTGAGTGAGTATGTGTATGTGAGATGGAGGGTGGCAGTGAACGTGTGTATGTGAGATACATAGATACATAGAAAATAGGTGCAGGAGTAGACCATTCGGCCCTTCGAGCCTGCACCGCCATTCAATATGATCATGGCTGATCATCCAACTCAGTATCCCATGCCTGCCTTCTCTCCATACCCCCTGATCCCCTTAGCCACAAGGGCTGCATCTAACTCCCTCTTAAATATAGCCAATGAACTGGCCTCAACTACCCTCTGTGGCAGAGAGTTCCAGAGATTCACCACTCTCTGTGTGAAAAAGTTTTTCCTCATCTCGGTCTTAAAGGATTTCCCCCTTATCCTTAAGCTGTGACCCCTTGTCCTGGACTTCCCCAACATCGGGAACAATCTTCCTGCATCTAGCCTGTCCAACCCGATAAGAATTTTGTACGTTTCTATAAGATCCCCTCTCAATCTCCTAAATTCTAGCGAGCATAAGCCAAGTCTATCCAGTCTTTGTTCATATGAAAGTCCTGACATCCCAGGAATCAGTCTGGTGAACCTTCTCTGCCCTCCCTCAATGGCTATAATGTCCTTCCTCAGATTTGGAGACCAAAACTGTACGCAATACTCCAGGTGTGGTCTCACCAAGACCCTGTACAACTGCAGTAGAACCTCCCTGCTCCTATACTCAAATCCTCTTGCTATGAAGGCCAACATACCATTCGCTTTCTTCACTGCCTGCTGCACCTGCATGCCTACTTTCAATGACTGGTGTACCATGACACCCAGGTCTCTCTGCATCTCCCCATTTCCTAATCGGCCACCATTTAGATAATAGTCTGCCTTCCCGTTTTTGCCACCAAAGTGGATAACCTCACATTTATCCACATTATACTGCATCTGCCAAACATTTGCCCACTCACCCAGCCTATCCAAATCACCTTGCAGTCTCCTAACATCCTCCTCACAGCTAACACTGCCCCCCCCAGCTTAGTGTCATCCGCAAACTTGGAGATGTTGCTTTCAATTCCCTCGTCCAGATCATTAATATAAATTGTAAATAGCTGAGGTCCCAGCACTGAGCCTTGCGGTACCCCACTAGTCACTGCCTGCCATTGTGAAAAGGACCCGTTTACTCCTACTCTTTGCTTCCTGTTTGCCAGCCAGTTCTCTATCCACATCAATACTGAACCCCCAATACCATGTGATTTAAGTTTGTATCCTAATCTCTTATGTGGTACCTTGTCGAAAGCCTTCTGAAAGTCCAGATACAACACATCCACTGGTTCTCCCCTATCCACTCTACTAGTTACATCCTCGAAAAATTCTATAAGATTCGTCAGACACGATTTACCTTTCGTAAATCCATGCTGACTTTGTTCAATGATTTCACCACTTTCCAAATGTGCTGCTATCCCATCTTTAATAACTGACTCTAGCAGTTTCCCCACAACCGATGTTAGACTAACTGGTCTCTAATTCCCCGTTTTCTCTCTCCCTCCCTTAAAAAGTGGGGTTACGTTTGCTACCCTCCAATCCTCAGGAACTACTCCAGAATCTAAAGAGTTTTGAAAAATTATCACTAATGCATCCACTATTTCTGGAGCTACTTCCTTAAGTACTCTGGGATGCAGCCTATCTGGCCCTGGTGATTTATCGGCCTTTAATCCATTCAATTTACCCAACACCACTTCCCGACTAACCTGGATTTCACTCAGTTCCTCCATCTCCTTTGACCCGCGGCCCCCTGCTATTTCCGGCAGATTATTTATGTCTTCCTTAGTGAAGACGGAACCAAAGTAGTTATTCAATTGGTGCGCCATATCCTTGTTCCCCATGATCAATTCACCTGTTTTGACTGCAAGGGACCTACATTTGTTTTAACTAATCTTTTTCTCTTCACATATCTATAAAAACTTTTGCACTCAGTTTTTATGTTCCCTGCCAGTTTCCTTTCATAATCTATTTTTCCCTTTCGTAATTAAGCCCTTTGTCCTCCTCTGCTGGTCTCTGAATTTCTCCCAGTCCTCTGGTATGCTGCTTATTCTGGCTAATTTGTACGCATCATCTTTTGCTTTGATACTATCCCTGATTTCCCTTGTTATCCACGGATGCACTACCTTCCCTGATTTATTCTTTTGCCAAACTGGGATGAACAATTTTTGTAGTTCATCCATGCACTTTAAATGCCTTCCATTGCATATCCACCGTCAACCCTTTTAGAACTAATTGCCAGTCAATCTTGGCCAATTCACGTCTCATACCCTCAAAGTTACTTTCTTTAAGTTCAGAACCATTGTTTCTGAATTAACAATGTCACTCTCCATCCTAATGAAGAACTCAACCATATTATGGTCACTCTTGCCCAAGGGGGCACGCACAACAAGACTGCTAACTAACCCTTCCTCATTACTCAATACCCAGTCTAGAATAGCCTGCTCTCTCGTTGGTTCCTCTACATGTTGGTTTAGATAACTATCCCGCATACATTCCAAGAAATCCTCTTCCTCAGCACCCCTGCCAATTTGATTCACCCAATCTATATGTAGATTGAAGTCACCCATTGTAACTGTTTTGCCTTTGTTGCACGCATTTCTAATTTCCTGTTTGATGCCATCCCCAACTTCAGTACTACTGCTAGGTGGCCTGTACACAACACCCACCAGCGTTTTCTGCCCCTTAGTGTTTCGCAGCTCTACCCATACCGATTCCACATCCTCCAAGCTAATGTCCTTCCTTTCCACTGCGTTAATCTCCTCTCTAACCAGCAACGCTACCCCACCTCCTTTTCCTTTCTCTCTATCCCTCCTGAATATTGAATATCCCTGGATGTTCAGCTCCCAGCCTTGGTCACCCTGGAGCCATGTCTCCGTGATCCCAACTATATCATAATCATTAATAGTAAGATTAAACGAGAACTTACCTAAGTTTGAAGTTTGATCTTTATTTTATGAGGAGTTACGTAGGTGATTACGTGAAGAACCCCGCCAGTGCGCCTGCGCGTCAATCTTCAAAGCAGCGGTGTGAAATCACAAAAAACAACAACCGAAGTAATATAGTCTCATAATAAAACGAGTAATACAAGAACTTCCATCTGACCTTTATTATAGAGGGTAGGGTCGTGGTGGGCACGTAATCACCTACGTAACTCCTCATAAAATAAAGATCAAACTTCAAACTTAGGTAAGTTCTCGTTTAATCTTACTATTTTACTTCGGAGTCACGTGAGTGACTACGTGAAGATTTTAAAGCTTTGTGATTTCATGCCGTGGATCAATCCCGGCTTCTCACTGCATAGATTGACTCGGAACGAGAATAATCAATCATGCATTCATAATAACATTTGTACCACAAATGCAGTATTTCATTTCAATAATGAAATGAATCAGATCCCCTTTAAACCAGAGGAATTTACACAGAACTTAAAATAGTTTCTGCAAACAACCCCGCATTAACAATAGGCCGATGGTAAAAATGTTGAAACATCAACTCATTGGACCACCCGGCGGCTGCGAGGATATGGTCGACGGGCCCGTCTTTTGCCCTGGCCGCCGATGTTTCTGCTGCCCTAGCCGAGTGAGACGTAAAAACATAAGTGTTAATACCAGCAGCTGTTAAGACTTCTTTTATCCATCTGGAAATAGTCTGTATTGAAACTCTCTTGTGTGGTTTCTTGTGTGTGATCAACAACCCAGTTTCCGTATTCTCAAATTCTTTGTGACCTCAATGTATTGTAATAAATATGTCTTAATACAGAGACATGGATCATTTGGATATGCTGCTAGCCTAATTTTAAATCCTGTCACACCTGGCCTAATTTACTTTAGTAGGTCATAGATATAGAATGTAACCTTGTCTTCAGTTACTTCCATACTGTCTATTTGTAATTTTCCAAGTGTTTGCACTCGTTGTGCTGTCACTCATGCCATAAGCATGAATACTTTCATACTGAGCTTGACCAAAGGTAAAGACACACTTGATGACCATTCACGAAGTAATTTCAGTACCACACTTACATCCCAGATTGTCACGTACCTAGGTTTCGGTGGTTTGGAATTAAAGATTCCTTTCATTAGTCTGGAAACAATTGGGTGTGACCCAATTGAGTTTCTTTCTGAATCCAGAACCAAATATGAGGACAATGCACTTCTGGCTGAATTAATTGCACTACAACTCAGACCTTCATCATAATAAAGTTTTGACAGAAATTCTAAACATTTGAAATATCTGCAGTACTTTATTGCACATTCTTTTGTACACAGAACTCTTCCCATTTCTTAATATAAGAAAGGTACTGTTTTTGAGTGCTCTTCCTCCCGGCTGCCGTAAGCATGTCCACAGTATGCTCAGACAGTCCTCGTCCCAGAAAAGGCATTCTTAAAACCTGCAAATCAACAAATCCAAACGATGATATAATGGATGTTGTTACCCTGTTACAGGGTGCAGCAATAAATTACTCCTTTTTGGGACTTTCATCAACATTTGTGTTGTTAATTCTAATATCAACAGATACCATGGCTGTATAGGCCAATCTGGTACTACCAATACCCTTGAAGCAGCATCTTGCCTGATTTTAAGCAAACATTGGCTTATGAGGCAGAAAGGTGGAAATATATATGAAAACATACCACCCCAATGTAGCGAGAAAGCATCAATCGCCACTGCTCCTGGATCTGGTTTCCATGAGACATATCTCGATAGCTGATGATTCAAGTCGATGTCGGTCATTCCAAATCTGATTACTATATCATTGAATACCTCTTGATTCAACATCCATTCTTTATTATCATGGAACTTTTCGTGACCAGGTGTCTGCTATCGTGTTCATTCTACCTGGTAGATAGATAGCTGAAAACCAAATGTTCTTTTCAATACACCAAGATCGAAGTTGATTTAACCATTTTGTCACATGACACTGACTTAATTCCACCCATATCATTAATATAGGCAACTACTGTTGTGTTTATTAATTTGAACTTGAACCTTCCTTTTAGTTGTGTTAGAACCATAAGCTTGGAGTCCATAGAAACCTCCTAAAAGCTCCAAATA
Organism: Malacoraja senta; assembly: GCA_038087875.1. Classification (NCBI taxonomy): domain Eukaryota; kingdom Metazoa; phylum Chordata; class Chondrichthyes; order Rajiformes; family Rajidae; genus Malacoraja; species Malacoraja senta. The sequence continues at coordinate 96,795 of JAXLNO010004522.1, forward strand.
GGTAATTCCCCATGTCTGCAGTAACACTAACTTTTCCTGATTCCATCTGCCTCCGCAGCTCCATGTTAAGTCAGTTGCACCCCATCCTAGTGCACTGTCATCAGTTTGTAATATCATGGAAGGTTGTTCAATCAGCACTTTGCCTGAACTGCTTGAGACATGTAGAATCCACCACTGCAGCTTAGAAACAGCATTTGTTGTTACTTGCATGGTTCTATCAAAATGACCAGCATTTATTCTCAGTGCCTGTTCTTTAATTCTCTGCAGCTGTTGATAATGTAATGGTCCATACTGGACTGCTGGGAATCTACTAATTTTCCCAGTACTCGAGCCACCTGTCTGATTAGAGGTTTTTGCTCGTTTAACAGATTACTGCAATCTTTAATCAACTCCACCCTTTTTTCACTGGGCAAAGTAATTTGCATTTGGGCTAAATCAATTGTGAACCCCAAATAATTAATCGAGGTACATGTTTTTAACCTTGATTTCTTTGGATGAATTTAGAAACCCCCAAACTTTCAAAAGTTTGATTTTATTACTGCAACCGATGCTTCTGTTGACTGTTTTGTCCTTCCTATAATCAGGACATCATCCAGGTATGCCATTAGTACATGCCCCTGGCTCTCAGCAACCCCAGAATTGATTTTTATAAATATTCTGGAAGGGAACGTTAACCCTTTAGGCAGAGCTTTGAACTGCCCTAATTGGTTCATCCATGTAAATTTAAAATACTTCATATCTTGCAAGTGAACAAACACTGAACAAAAGGATTCAGACTTGTCAAGTCTATAATGATCCTACATCCTCCATCCTTTTTTGATCGAGGGAATATATTTGACCCAAATTGGTGAATTTGGTAGACTGATTCTTTAATAACACCTTTTATATATAGGGTTTTGAAGCGCAACTTGAACCTCCATTACTTCGCAAAGTGGAGAGTTCTGCTAGGAACATGCTGGACAGGCAAATCATAATTTGGATTGAAATCCTTGTATATTATTCAGAATTACCACATCTGAAGTAATCTTCTTCCAATGTTTATAGAAGAGACGTAATCTGCCTCCAACTTCTGCACTTAATCCAGTTAGTATGTTCCCCTGCGAACCAGGTCCACCTACCTCTTGAGTCATTTGAGTATTTTGAGATCCCTGGATACTCCCGGAAGCACAACCACTTGTCCTTACTCCCGCTGCAGGCTGCCAGCTACGTCCCTGCGTTGATGAGCGACTTGGTCCTGGGCTAGGATCCGTATGACGTCTGAAAGGATACTTCCTCTTTACAGACTTTGCAACCATTGATGTATTTATCAAAGGTACACAAAAATGCTGGAGAAACTCAGCGGGTGCAGCAGCATCTATGGAGCGAAGGAAATAGGTAACGTTTCGGGCCGAAACCCTTCTTCAGACTCAGATGTATTTATCAATCCTGTTTTCGCTTCATCTTCCAACTCTTTAATACGTCTCCCGAGATCTCTCCAAAGAGTAAGTTGGGTAATTGTATATTACTTGGTTTGCAGAGTGCTGCGAATTTCGGATTCATAGTAGACCGTATAGCACTTTCCTCAGATAATTGATCTCGAAGTGGGTGCTGCATAGCAACCCCAGTGCTTGCTGATGCAACTTCGTCATCTTTTGGTTGTTACCTGCTATTCTGGTAAAAGCAGTTATTCCAGAACCCAGCAGCTTTAATATTCTCTGCAACTGATTCCAGATAATTTGATTCACTGCTGCTGCTTTCAGCAACCCACAGTTAATTCTTGCAGTCTCATCCATTTCCTGCTGTTCCAGCTAATGGTAAACCAAGTAATTTATTAAGGAGGCCAGTTCTTCTCCTAATGGCTCTCCTGACCCTGACGGGGCAGCGAATCCTACTGCCAGGGGTGGAACATCTGGCAGCTGCCGTTCATCGCCTTGTACAGCCTCACCGTCAGAGTCGGGGTCTGAAATCTCATGACCCGTAGCACGCTCCTCATTCCTGAGGGTGCATTCCATCAGCCCTGAGCCAGGTGCTGTTAAGCTGCTCCTGCAGCTTGGATTACAGTACACTCCTTCCTGAGTGAACTTTGCTCCAACAGCCTATGAAAAAGGCTTTCTATTTGGGCAATACGCTCGAAAGCAGTATCTAGCCCTGTACCAGGAGCTGTTTGAGCTGTTTCCAGCAGCTTGGCTTTCAGAACACTCCTCTCTGAGTGAACTTTGCTCCAACAGCCTATGTAAAAGGCTTTCTATTTTGGGCAATACGCTCGAAAGCAGTATCTAGCCCTGGAGCTACTTCCATTGCCTGGGACTCCCTCCGTTGGGATTTAAACTTTGTCTTTTGCCCGACAGGCGCTGACTGTGTTTTCACCAGCCCCAGGTCCACAGTCGCTATGCTCACCGCTGGCGACTGTACCGGGGTTTAGAGGCGGTTGGTCTCTAACCGCGCACTCCCGACTTTCCCGACTTCTGTCGGCTGTGTCGCTCGCCTCTTCCCCCTGTCAGTTTTTTCCATGGCGTCTGTGGAAAAAATCCCCATAGACCCACAGTAAACGGACCTGGAAAACCTGAAATTTTTTTTTACTTACCTTGTAGTTGAAAAACTACAAACCACTCGAGGAGCACTGCTCCTCACGTCCGTTTGCGTCAAGGCGTCTGACGTAATGACGCGCAGGCGCACTGGCGGGGTTCTTCACATAGTCACTCACGTGACTCCGAAGTAAAATTGCTATCTGCACGTTCAACTCATCCACCTTATTGCGAGTGCTCCTTGCATTGAGACACAAAGCCTTCAGGCTTGTATTTACAACGCTCTTACCCCTTATACAATTATGTTGAAAAGTGGCTCTTTTTGATTTTTGCCCTGGATTTGTCTGCCTGCCACTTTTACTTTTCACCTTGCTACCTATTGCTTCCGCCCGCATTTTACCCCCCTCTTTTTCTTTGCTCACCCATTTAAGAACCCCACCACCTCTTATTCTCTGTTTATTATTGTTTTCTTCTTTCCCCCCTACATGTTGGGTCTGAGTGCTTTCCTTCTCTGCCTCCTGCCTCACACACTGTCTAATAGCATTCTCTATTTGAGTCCCTCCCCCCAACCATTCTAGTTTAAAGTCTCCCCAGTAGCCTTTGCAGATCTCCCCGCCAGGATATCGGTCCCCCTCAGGTTCAAGTGCAACCCATCCTTTTTGTACAGGTCGAACCTTCCACAAAAGAGGTCCCAATGATCCAGAAATTTGAATCCCTGCCTTCTGCACCAGTCCTTCAGCCACGCATTTATCCTCCACCTCGCTCCATTCCTACTCTCACTGTCACGTGGCACAGGCAGTAATCCCTAGATTGTTACCTTTGCTTGTCCTCTTTAACTCCCCTCCTAACTCCCTAAATTCTCCTTTCAGGACCTCTTCTCTTTTTTTACCTATGTCATTGGTACCTATATGTACCACGACCTCGGGCTCCTCTCCCTGCCCTTTCAGGATATCTTGGACACGTTGAGACACATCACAGACCCTGGCATCAGGGAGGCAAACTACCATCCGGGTCTCCCGACTGTGTCCACAGAATCGCCTGTCTGACCCCCTAACTATAGAGTCCCCTATTAGTATTGCCCTCCTCTTCTTTTCCTTACCCTTCTGAGCAACAGGGCCGGTCTCTATACCGGAGGCCCGGCCGCTGTCGGTACCCCCAGGTAGTCTGTCCACCCCAACAGTGCTCAAACAGGAGTACTTATTGTCAAGGTGTACAGCCACCGGGGTACTCTAGTCCCTGCCTGTGCCGCTTGCCTCTCCCAACCGTGATCCACTTGCCTGCCTCTTGTGGTGTTGGAGTGACCACATCCCTGTAACTCCTCTCAATGACTTCCTCGCTCTCCCTTACCAGACGGAGGTCATCGAGCTGCTGCTCCAGGTTCCTAATACGGTCCATTAGGAGCCCCATCTCAATACACCTGGCGCAGATGTGGACGTCTGGAGGGCTATCAGACTCCATGACTTCCCACATCTGACATCGAGAACAGTAAACTGCCCTGGCCCTCATACTCCCCTTACCCTGGATACAATACAAAATAAACTGCTAGAATAGAATACAAAACAAACTGCTACAATACAAAACAAACTGCTACAATACAGTACATTCAGCAGGGATCTGAATCCCAATCAGCTGCTCCCTCTTGTCTGCTTCCACCAATCAGCGGCTTCCACAAACCCACTTGTTTTTGAAGTGGAACTTGGAACGTTGCAGATTTGGGCTCCTCTGTAGAAGCAAGCCCCGCGCTCCTCTTTAAATCCTACCGCTCGGGTGTAGCTCCTCCCTCTGCGACCTCTCCAACGGCTCTCGGGCCTCTGTAGAAGCAAGCCCCGCGCTCCTCTTTAACTCCTACCGCTCGGGTGTAGCTCCTCCCTCTGCGACCTCTCCAACGGCTCTCGGGCGAGATGGAGGATGTCTGTGTGTGGCGTGAGTGTGTGATGGATTGTGTGCATGTGGATGTGTGTGAGATGAAGGGTGGCTGTGTGTGTGTGTGTGTTTGTGCGTGATGGTGTGTGTGTGTGATGGAGGGTGTCTGTGTGTGGCTGTGAGGGTGTATGTGTGTGATGGAGGGTGTGTGTATGAGCCTACCAGCCATGAGTCAACTGCCAGCCCACCAGCCATGAGTGAGTGAGTCAACTGCCAGCCCACCAGCCATGAGTGAGTCAACAGCCAGCCCACCTTTGGCATACCTAAAACCACTAATTTCGGCCCAGAATGCCCCTATTAGCCCAGAAACCGGTCCCCTTTGCCGTAACTGCCAGTATTAGCCCAGGAGGAGCATTTTGGCCCAAAAGGCCCGTGCCAGGCCAGGAAAAGTCCAGAGAAAGTGCCTTTCATGCATATTTTTTTTACGGAGACCCTTTGGACCATCAGGCCTGTACTAGCCCAAGAGGAGCCCCTTTGGTCCATCAGTAACTATTCCCCCTGTAAGTATTAAACCTCACCCCAGTATTTTCTCCCTCCTTTCATTGGCTCCCCGTGAGATCCACGCCAGGATAGACGTTCCTCCTTCATTGCTGTTATAGAAACATAGAAAATAGGTGCAGGATTAGGCCATTCGGCCCTTCGAGCCTACTCCGCCATTCAATATGATCGTGGCTGATCATCCAACTCAGTATCCTGTACCTGCCTTCTCTCCATACCCCCTGATCCCTTTAGCCACAAGGGCCACATCTAACTCCCTCTTAAATATAGCCAATGAACTGGCCTCAACTACCTTCTGTGGCAGAGAATTCCACAGATTCACCACTCTCTGTGTGAAAAATGTTTTTCTCATCTCGGTCCTTAAAGATTTCCCCCTTATCCTTAAACTGTGACCCATTGTTCTGGACTTCCCCAACATCGGGAACAATCTTCCTGCATCTAATCTGTCCAACCCCTTAAGAATTGTGTAAGTTTCTATAAGATTCCCCCTCAATCTTCTAAATTCTAGCGAGTACAAGCCGAGTCTATCCAGTCTTTCTTCATATGAAAGTCCTGCCATCCCAGGAAACAGTCTGGAGTACCTTCTCTGTACTCCCTCTATGGCAAGAATGTCCTTCCTCAGATTCGGAGAACAAAACTGTACGCAATACTCCAGGTGTGGTCTCACTAAGACCCTGTACAACTGCAGTAGAACCTCCCTGCTCCTATACTCAAATCCTTTTGCTATGAATGCTAACATACCATTCGCTTTCATCACTGCCTGCTGCATCTGCATGCCTACTTTCAATTAGTGGTGTACCATGACACCCAGGTCTCGTTGCATCTCCACTTTTCCTAATCGGCCACCATTCAGATAATAGTCTACTTTCCTGTTTTTGCCACCAAAGTGGATAACCTCACATTTATCCACATTATACTGCATCTGCCATGCATTTGCCCACTCACCCAGCCTATCCAAGTCACCTTGCAGCCTGCTAGCATCCTCCTCACAGCTAACACTGCCCCCCAGCTTCGTGTCATCCGCAAACTTAGAGATGTTGCATTCAATTCCCTCGTCCAAATCATTAACATATATTGTAAATAGCTGGGGTCCCAGCACTGAGCCTTGTGGTACCCCACTAGTCACTGCCTGCCATTCTGAAAAGGACCCGTTTACTCCTACTCTTTGCTTCCTGTATGCCAGCCAGTTCTCTATCCACATCAATACTGAACCTCCAATACCATGTGCTCTAGGTTTGTACACTAATCTCTTATGTGGGACATTGTTGAAAGCCTTCTGAAAGGTCCAGATATAACACATCCACTGGCTCTCCCTTATCCACTCTACTAGTTACATCCGATAAATTCTATAAGATTCGTCAGACATGATTTACCTTTCATAAATCCATGCTGACTTTGTCCAATGATTTCACCACTTGTCAAATATGCTGCTATCCCATCTTTAATAACTGACTCTAGCAGTTTCCCCACTACCGATGTTAGACTAACTGGTCTGCAATTCCCTGTTTTCTCTCTCCAACCCTTTTTAAAAAGTGGGGTCATGTATCTGTACACTGCGAATGGTTCAAGTGTAATCATGTATTGTCTTTCTGGTTAGCACACAACTAAATCATTTCACTGAGCCTCAATACACGTGACAATAAACTAAACTGAACAATGATGGACACAAAATGCTGGAGTAACAGAGAGGCAGCATCTCTGGAGAGAAGGAATGCGTGGCCTTTTGGCTCGAGACACTTCTTCAGACAGAACAGTGGATATTTTAAAGGCAGAGAGATAGATTCTGGATTAGTGTGGGTGTCAGGAGTTATGCGGAGAAGGCAGGAGAATGGGGTTAGGGGGAGAGATAGATCAGCCATGGTTGAATGGCAGTGTAGACTTGATGGGCCGAATGGCCTAATTCTACCCCTATCACTTATGAACGTATGAACAATTATTTGGGAGATTGGTGAGAATTGTAAGTCTGTAATGGCCTACTCCTGCACCTATTTTCTATGTATCTATGTATCTATGTAACGGTGGGAGATCTTCACTTTGCAAATAGTGACGGGTTACACCCGAGCGATGAGCTTGGATGGAGTTGAATTCATTCATTGGAAAGTGTGCAAAGAAGATTCACAAGATGTTACCAGGACTGGATATTATTGGATCTGATTTCATCTTTCTATATCTTGCATCGTTTCCTTTGGACCAAATTTACAATCTCTTTGATCATCCAAGGTTCCTTACTTTGCCACCCTGACCCCTCCTCCTCACTGCAAGATGCCAGGTATATCTAAACATCGACCACTGGCCTTTAACTCACTCCCACGGGTCAGATGTGGACTTGCCCAATAACTGGTGCCAGTGCCTGCTCGCCAGCTCCTGCCCAATAACCTTGTCGTCTGATGTACAAGGTCCAGCCTTGTCCTCGTTCAAAACAATCTTCAAACTTCATGTACACAAAGTGCTGGAGTAACTTGAATTACTCCAGTACTTTGTATCTTTGTCTGTAAACCTGGATCTGCAGTTCCTTTTATCTCCTTCATATGTCATTGTGATCACTCTCCCCAAACCGCTCGTCCACACAAACACCGGTCACATGGTGGGTGGGGGTGAGTAGGTAGGAGTTGATTTGCAGCATGATCAACCTCTCAAAGCACTTCATCACCACCACCGACATTAGTGCCACTGGTCGATAGTCATTGAGGCACGTCAACTTGCTCTTCTTGGGCACTGGTATTATTGATGCCCTTTTAAAGCAGGTGGGAACCTCAGACCTCAGAAGTGAGAGGTTGAAAACTCCGTTAAAAACTCCAGCCAGTTGGTCCGCACAGGCACATATCTATGTCTCATAATTTTTTTTAATTTTTTTTAATTTTTAATTTATTAGAAGTACATTACATTACAACCACATACATTAGTACTCGTCACTTATATCTTCTTACAATTAATGTACTCCGTTTGTTTTTTACACTAGTAAAAGGAAAGGATAAGATTGAAAGAAGAAAGTGAAGGAAAAAGTGAAAGTGTAGAAAGTGTGACAACAAGACAGAACGAAGACCCTACAAGAACAAAATTAAAAACAAAAGAAAAAGAGTTAAGAAATAGACCCTAGAAAAGAAGGAGAAAGAGAAAGAGGAGAAAGAGAAAAACAAATAGTTTTTATGAGCATTACGCAAATGGGACATACCAACTTTCCAGCTATCATCACCCTTTACCTGACCTCAGTTGTTTTTTTTAAGGTACCTTTGCACCCTATATTTGTAATAATTCTATAAATGCAGACCACGTCAGATGGTAGTGATCTGGTTTACCTGCCAGGAGGAGTCTTATCTCTTCTAGGTGTAATGTTTCGAACATATTTGAAATCCACATGTTTATAGTTGGTATTGGAGCTTTCTTCCAAAATTTTAGGATTAGCTTTTTTCCAGTTATTAACCCATAGTCTATTAGTTTCTTTTGAAACACATTTAGTTCTGGACCATCTTCCGTTATTCCGAAGATAATCCATTCTGCTATGGGTATCAGTTTTATTTTAAATAATTTTGTAAAGATTTCGAAAATTTCATTCCAAAATTTTTGAATTTTTGTACAGAAAACAAATGAGTGCGCTATAGTGGCTTCTTGGGATTGACATTTAGCACAAATGGATGATACATTTGGGAAAATTTTATGGATTTTATTTTTGGAATAATATAATCTATGTAAAATTTTAAATCGTATTAAAGTGTGTCTTACATTAATCGAACATTTATGCACGTTTAATAAGTGTTCATTCCACCTTTCCTTTGAAATTTTAATAGCTAACTCTTGTTCCCAGTCTCTTCTGATACCCTCCGTAGATGGTATTTCTACATTTAAGATAATATTATACAAATATGATATTAAATTTGCTGATTCAGCTTTTATCTGCATTGCCTCATCCAATACATCTGCTGGGCTATTATAATGATCTTTTGTATATTTTTTCAGATAGTCGCATATTTGAAAATATTTAAAATATTGATTATTTCCGAGTTTATATTTTATTTGTAATTGTTGAAATGAAAGTAATTTTCCAGTTTCATACAGGTCACCGAACGTTTTAATTCCTAGTCTATCCCAATGTATAATAGATTTATCTATAATAGAGGGATTAAACGAAGGGTTATTAACTATGGGAGATAATAGTGATAAATTTCTTAATTTTAAATTTTGTTTTATTTGTTTCCAAATTCGGATTGTACTATGGATAATTGGGTTCTTATTATAATTTATATTATTCAGTTTCATTGGTGAGAGGAGGATCGCTCCAATGTTTCCGGAGGAGCAATCCTCTTTCTCCATTACAATCCAGTCCACTTGCTGGGCGGAGTTATCTATCAGTTGAATCATATTTTTAATATTTACTAATCAATAATAATACATCAAATTAGGTAGTGCTAAACCCCCTAATATTTTAGGTTTATTCAAGTGAGTTTTTTGTATTCTATGTGATTTATAGTCCCATATAAAATTAGTGATATCTGAGCAGTTTTTTTTAAAACTTCTTTGGTAAGTATATAGGGATCGATTGAAATAGGTATGAAATTTGTGGTAGAAAGATAATTTTTATTGCATTTATTCGGCCTATTAAAGACATCGGGAGCGTTTTCCAAAATTTAATTAGTGTGTTTAATTTATTAAGTAGTGGATCAAAATTTGCCTTAAACATACCTTGATATGTTCTAGTAATTTCAATTCCCAAGTATTTAAATTTTTCTGTAGCTATTTTAAAAGGGAATTTTGAAAGATGTGTTGAATCTTTCAGTTTTATTGACATAATTTCACTCTTATTCCAATTTATTCTATATCCAGAAAAGGATCCAAAGTCTTCAATTAAATTTAATATATTTGGTATAGTGATTTGAGGTTTTGTAATGTACAGTAATATATCATCCGCGTATAAAGATATTTTATTATATGAATCTTTAGTATTATACCCATGGATATTAGGGTGTATTCTAATTATTTCTGCTAGCGGTTCAATAATAAGTGCAAACAACTGTGGTGATAATGAGCATCCTTGTCTATTTCCCCTTGATAGTTGGAATTTCGAGGATAATATATTATTAGTTAATATTCTAGCAGTAGGTTTATTATATAATAATTTTATCCATAGAATAAAATTCTCTCCCAGTTGGAATTTTTGTAATACTTTATCCATATAATTCCATTCTACTTGGTCAAATGCTTTTTCAGCATCCAGCGAAATAATTGATAATTCTTGTTCGTCAGATTTGTATGAGTGCATTATGTTGAGTAAACGTCTCATATTGTTAGAAGAGTATCTCTTAGGGATAAACCCCGTCTGATCTGGGTTTATTAATTTACTAATATATTTACTTAATCTTCTAGCTAATATTTTTGCTAATATTTTTTGATCTGTGTTTAACAATGCTATAGCTCTATATGAACCCGGTTCTTCTAAATCTTTGTCTTTCTTAAGTATTAATGCAATCATTGATTCCGCTAATGTATCAGGTAGTATTTGTTTTTTAAAAGCATATTGGTACATTTTTTATAATCTTGGTATTATTTTATCATAAAAGCTTTTATAAAATTCATTAGTAAATCCATCTGGACCTGGTGTTTTTCCATTCTTTAGTGAGTTTATTGTATCTTCTAATTCCTTAATTGAGATTTGTGCACCCAATTCCTCTTGTTCCTTCAACTCTAACTTTGGAAGATTACAATTATCCAAAAACTTTGTGATTTTATTGGAATCAATTGTCGTTTTAGATGTATACAAATTCTCATAAAATTGCGCAAATCTTTTATTAATATCCTTCGGTGTTGTTAATAATTCCCCTTTATCTGATTTAATCTGTGGGATAGTATGTTCCTTTTCTCGTTTTTTTAGCTGGCGAGCCAAGAGTTTATGCGGTTTATCCCCAAATTCAAAGTGCTCTTGTTTTGTAATTTGAAAAAGTCTTATAAGATTGGCTGATAATAGTTTATTTATTTTAAATTTCAAAATTATTATTTTATTATGTTTGTCTATTGATGGATCTTTAGCATTATCTATATCCATTTGTCTAATAAGTTCTTCTAACTGTCTTTGTTCATTCTTATTCTTTTTATTTTGAAAAGCTTGATATGAAATTATAATACCCCTAATGTATGCTTTAAAAGATTCCCATAATACAGTAGCCGATATATCAGGAGTATCATTTATTTGAAAAAAGGCATCCATTTGTTCTTTTAAATATATACTCGCTTGTGGATCTTTTAGGATTTGAGAATTAAATCTCCAAAACGCTTTATTCTTAGACATTCCTTCCAGTTTTAAAAAGAAAGTTAGTGGAGAATGGTCTGAAATCGAATTTGTATGGTATGTTCCTTACCATACAAATACCATACCATACCTTAGATATGCACAGGCACATATCTATGTCTCATAATTTGATATACTTCTATCATCTCTCCTCAACCTCTGATGCTCCAGAGAAAACAATCCAAGTTTGTCCCTGTAGCTGGAACCCTCTGATCCAGGCAGCACCCTAGCTAACTTCCTCTGCACACTCACCAAACCCTTGTGTACATCATTGCTATTGAGGGTCTTGCCATTAACTGCATACACTCTCCTTACATTCAACTTCCCAAAGTGCAATACCTCACACTTGCTCGGGTTAAACTCCCTCTCCCATTTCCCCAACTAATCTATTTCCCACTGTATCTTCTGACAGCTTTCCTCACTGTCTGCAAATCCTCCACCTCTCAGTCGTCTGTCTACATATCCATTCCTCTATCTGCCGCTTGCTACTAGGTGGCCTACAGTACAATCATGTTAGAGTGCTCTCACATTTCTTGTTTCTAAGCTGCAGCCATACCGCCTCAGTGGATGAACCGTCCAGTATGTCCTCTCTGAGTGCTGCCGTGATAGTCTCCATGATCAGTAGAGAAATGTCAACGCAGCCCAGACCATCACAACCTCCCATTGACTCCATCTACACCTCACGCTGCCTTGGCAAGTCCAAGAGCATAATCAAGGACCAGTCAAACCCTGGCCACTCCCTCTTCTCCCCTCTCCCATCAGGCAAAAGGTACAGAAGTGTGAAAATGCACACCTCCAGATTCAGGGACAGTTTCTTCCTGGCTGTTCTCAGGCAACTGAACCGTCCAACCACAACCAGAGAGCAGTGCTGAACTGCTATCTACCTCTGTACTGGCAGATTTTCAAATCTTTCAGGTAATTAGCACCCTAGCCGCTATTTGGATGAGAATGGTTGAAGGGGGTGACTTCTAAACGCATGCAAGCTCACTCACAGAGACCTTCAGAGCTTCTTCTCTGATATGGCTTCAATACACAGTCTTTTGATGAATAAATGCTTTATTGTTGATAGAAAACAGTAAGACACATCCAAATATCTTCTGACTCGTTACTACAATCTTCTTCGAACTCCAGCTTATTACTTTAGACATTAGTAAACTCCTTGTGTCTCCGTAACATTGGCAAGATCTTGCATGATCTCCTTTAGATCTCCCATGGACCCGCATGATCTCACATGATCCCGCATGGTAGAAGGGTTAACCTTCTCCATCGTCTCTCCAAACTAATCTAAAAACTAAACTTCTGTGCAAGCATCTAAGCTCCAAACACGCCCAAAAACACGTCATAAATCCCCCCCACAATATAACGGGCGGTCTAAAATTTAAAGGCACATGCCATCATCAGTGACATGCAAAACAGGCCAAATGGCCACTACAATGGCCCCTAATTGTTCCAAATATATAATGAGGCAATTACTAATAAACATTTTTAAAAAGTGGCCATAAAGGCTTAACATATATCAAAAGGAAAAGGTCAGGGAATAAAACCCTGTGGCTCCTCATCGGGAAATTAAACCCCGGTCTCCCGCGTGACAGGCGGGGATACTAATCACTATACTAACGAGGAAAAAATAGCATGCACTATATATCTGCAATCCGAATTCTTCATCAACTCTTCCATCTTCACTTTCGCCTTCTAGAAGCAAGCACAACTTGGTTATTAATCTGATTACAACAGTGGTTTTAGTTCAAAGTCGTATTGTGCATACCAAACCCTTAAAATCAGGCATGATACCCAGTATATAGTCCAAAAGATAATAGTCCAAAGCTTTGACAGCATGAAACGTCTTCCTCCATGTCCGATCAACTCATTGATGTGTTGTAACAGCAATGCTGAAGTATGAAAATCCTTCAAAAGAATAACAGGATCTTTAACAATAAAGTTCACTGTTAGGTTTGATTTAATGTCTGAGTCATTAGCAGAGATTTCAAATCCCAGCTCAAGCTTTGGCCATTCTCTGGCTGGCTTGCAGAGAGATTTTAGTTCATTGATCCATCTCTTCTCACTTAAGAAACGGTTCACTGTCAGTTCTCTGGAAACTTCATTCGCAGAATTTTCTTCTGCGTCAACATATTTCAGTTGTACAACATTAGTAAATCCCAATGCTCTTTCCATTGGCAGATCGTCTTTGTCCAAATCCAACTCTCTGGTTTCTTTGACTCTGTCATCTAGTGGAATGCTTTTACAATTGTCGCTGTCCCACTTCGAAAGTGTGAATCCTTCCTTATTGCAAAGAGGTCAGATGTTCTACTGGTAGAATTGCTTCCTGCTCAGTAGACATAGATTTTAAGCAATCATCCTTGTAGAAGTTATTCTTCAAAGAGATTCTTCTTTCATGAAATTTTCTCGCCAAACTTGCGTTTCAAAGTCTGGGTACGTTGCTCTGCCATACCACGATTATTTGTCAGATTAACACTTTCTTGTTTGAAAGGTAAGTCCCACAACAGTGTCCGTCAGTTTTCACTGAGTAGTTCAAAACATCCATGAACTTCAACTCTTCTTTCGACATCTCTTCAGATTCCTTGTTGGTACTTTCATTAGAGTCATGATTATATGGCTTCATCACCGACTTTTCTAATTCATCAGTAGACATTTGATTAACAGCAATGGCAGGATAATTCTTCTGATTCCGATTCCGTGGTTCCTTTTCAAGGAGCCATAGATAACCCATCCAAGTCGGGTTTTCGTAGCATATGGTCCATCGCCTTGGCTCCTAACAATCTGTATAGTTTCCAAAGCCTATAAACATTTGTTCCAATAAATAGATCAACACTAGAATTTATTTCAGATATCTTGTCATCCTTCCGGTTAGGCCATTGTTTCAAGTCTTCATGTCTGGTATATTCATGGTATATTCTGATGACCAACAGTCATAGTTCCATGCGGAAACACTTCAGATATCGGTATGAAATTATCTTCATCCGAACTGGATATCTCCATACTCGTAATGTAATGACTCATGCTCTCTTTATCTTTAGTCATGGTAAATAATAGTAAGATTATACGAGAACTTACCAAGTTTGAAGTTTGATCTTTATTTTATGAGGAATAACGTTGAGGGATTACGTGAAGAAGCCCGTCCAGCCGCACACGCGTCAATCTTTCAAAGCAGCGGAGTGACAATCACAGACGATAATTACTGAAGTATGATAGTAAGATGCATAAAGTCTTAGAACTACCAGCTTGATCCTTTTATGAGGGTGGGAGCGGAGGGCACGTAATCCCTCAACGTTACTCCTCATAAAATAAAGATCAAACTTCAAACTTGGTAAGTTCTCGTTTAATCTTACTATTTTACTTCGGAGTCACGTGAGTGACTACGTGAAGATTTCAAAGCTCTGTGATTTCACACCGTGGATTCAAATCCAGGTGTTCACTGCATCGATTGACTCTATTTGAGTAAGCACAATCAACAATGCATAACCACAACATTTGAATGTAATCAGTTAATGGTTTTATTTATTTTAATAAAAGTAACAAAATTAGGCCCATTTATTATAATGGGGGATTTAATACTGTATCCAGCACGGCATTACCAAACCCTCTGAGATCTTTAATCTCCTTGTGGTAATAATTGTGAAACATCTGTTCACTTGCCCATTCTGCAGCCACGAGAATAAGGTCTATTAGCACGTCTAAATCCCTGGCCGCTGATGTTGATGCTGCCCTGGTGGAATGAGATTTAAATTTATCAGTATCAATACCTGAATATCTCAACACCTGTTTCAACCATCGTGAAATTGTTTGTGTTGACACTTTCTTATGAGGCTTTTTATGACTAATAAAAAATGCCAATTCGGCGCCTCTTAAAACTTTTGTTGTTTCTATGTAACATTTCACATATGTTACTACACACAGTCGTGAATCTGTAGGATATGCTAAAAATTCCAACTTGCATCCTGTGAACCCAGGTCTACTTTGCTTCAGTAAATCATAGACATAGAATGTCACGGCATTTTGCCCTACTTTCATTCTATCAATTCTGAGTTTCTGTAATGTTTGAACTCTCTGCGCTGAAACTAATGCCATGAGCATAACCAATTTCATGGTAATTTTGCATAATGACAGAGTTTCAACTGGATTCCAATTCCTTAGGAACATCAGTACATCTTTTACATTCCAAATTTCTGTATACCTAGGTCTGGGAGGATTAGAGTTGAAAATTCCTTTCATAAACCTATAGACCCAAGGATGTGCTCCAATTGGAGTTTGTTCTGATTCACTGCTTAAATATGCAGAGAGTGCACTTCGTGCAGTATTAATTGCACTATAACTTAATTTCAATTCATAGTGTAGAGTTGAACGAAACTCTATTACATCTGAAATTTCTGCTGTGTTATATGCAATATTCTTTCCTGAACAAAACACCTCCCATTTCTTTATATAGGAAATGTACTGCTTCTGGGTACTATTCCTCCAGGCTGCTGTCATAACATCCACCGTACGGTCTGATAATCTTTTTCCAAGATATGGCCTTCTTAGAATCTGCAAATCAACAAACCAATACGATTATGTAAAGGATGTGATTCATTAGTCACAGGGTGTACAAGCAGTTTAATCTGCTTTGGAATAACGATAAGGGTTCCCCCCCCCCCCCCCATTTTTAACACCAGTGGGTACCATACCTGTGTAGGCCAATCTGGTACTACCAAAATCCCTGAGGCTGAATCTTGTTTAATTTTCTGTATGCATTTGTGGATTAAACAAAATGGTGGAAAAACATACAGAAACATACCACCCCAATGTAGCGAGAAAGCATCCACCACTACTGCTCCAGGATCAGGTTCCCATGACACATACTTAGGCAACTGGTGCTTCAATCTTGATGCAAACAGATCAATTTCTGGCATTCCAAATTGTGTGATAATTTGTGTGAATATTTTCCGATTTAACATCCATTCTGTATTATCATTAAATTTACGTGATCTTTTGTCTGCAATTGTATTAATTTTTACCTGGTAAATATATTGCTGACAGCCACATTTTTCTGGCAATACCCCAGGTCCAAATTTCATTTGCCAATTTATCACATGATTCTGATTTTATACCACCCATATGATTTATGTATGCTACAGCTGTAGTATTGTGAACCTGTTCCTGAACATGCACATTTCCCATATCAGTGCAATAAGCTCTAAGGCCGTAAAATGCGCCTAATAGCTCTAGGTAATTGATTCCCAATTTTTCCAGCAAAGGTACTTCATTCACATTCCACCTACCTCCACAGCTGGAAATCATGTTAGTAGCGCCCCAACTCAGCGCACTTACATCAGTCTGTCGAGTAACGGAAGGTGTTTCTACCAGAACTTTTCTGGAAGCATTAGAAACATTGTTAATCCACCATTCTATTTCTGTAATAGATTGAATTGTTAATTTCATGGGCCTATCAAAATGCCCTCTATTCATTTTTAATGCTTGTACCTTAGCTCTCTGTAAACATTGATAATGCAATGGTCCAAACGTGACCGCTGGAAACCCTGCAATTAATTTGCTTAGCAAGCTTGCCACTTCTCTAATTGAAGGTGTGTCCTCGTTAATGAGTTTTATGCAACCTTCAATTAACTGCAGCTTTTTATCTTTTGGCAAAGTGAGTACCATGTGTTCGGAGTTAATTGTGAACCCTAGGTAATCAATCTTTTTGCTTGGTAACAATTTAGATTTTTGTAGGTGAATAATGAAACCTAATTTCTCAAAATGTATTTGACTGGATACTGACAATTTTGCAGCAGCCAAAGTGTCCCCTACAATGAGGATATCATCTAAATAAGGGGGGTGGGGTGTCGAATGGGATAGTGGAGGATGGAGTTAAAGGGAAAGGGTTTCTTAAATGTGTGAGCGTAGAGACAGAGGAGTGTAAAATGAGGGTAGAAGCAATAGGTAGCAAGGTGAAAAGTAAAAGTGGAAGACAGACAAAACCAGGGCAAAAATCAAAAAGGGCCACTTTTCAACATAATTGTATAAGGGGTAAGAGTGTTGTAAAAACAAGCCTGAAGGCTTTGTGTCTCAATGCAAGGAGCATTCGTAATAAGGTGGATGAGTTGAATGTGCAGATAGCTATTAATGACTATGATATAGTTGGGATCACGGAGACATGGCTCCAGGGTGACCAAGGCTGGGAGCTGAACATCCAGGGATATTCAATATTCAGGAGGGATAGAGAGAAAGGAAAAGGAGGTGGGGTAGCATTGATGATTAGAGAGGAGATTAACGCAATGGAAAGGAAGGACATTAGGTTCGAGGATGTGGAATCGGTATGGGTAGAGCTGCGAAACACTAAGGGGCAGAAAACGCTGGTGGGTGTTGTGTACAGGCCACCTAACAGTAGTAGTGAAGTTGGAGATGGTATCAAACAGGAAATTAGAAATGCGTGCGACAAAGGCAAAACAGTTATAATGGGTGACTTCAATCTACATATAGATTGGGTGAATCAAATTGGCAGGGGTGCTGAGGAAGAGGATTTCTTGGAATGTATGCGGGATAGTTATCTAAATCAACATGTAGAGGAACCAACGAGAGAGCAGGCTATTTTAGACTGGGTATTGAGTAATGAGGAAGGGTTAGTTAGCAGTCTTGTTGTACGTGCCCCCTTGGGCAAGAGTGACCATAATATGGTTGAGTTCTTCATTAGGATGGAGAGTGACATTGTTAATTCAGAAACAATGGTTCTGAACTTAAAGAAAGGTAACTTTGAGGGTATGAGACATGAATTGGCCATGATTGACTGGCAATTAATTCTAAAAGGGTTGACGGTGGACATGCAATGGAAGACATTTAAAGACATTTAAAATTGTTCATCCCAGTTTGGCAAAAGAATAAATCAGGGAAGGTAGTGCATCCGTGGATAACAAGGGAAATCAGGGATGGTATCAAAGCGAAAGATGATGCGTACAAATTAGCCAGAAAAAGCAGCTTACCAGAGGACTGGGAGAAATTCAGAGACCAGCAGAGGAGGACAAAGGGCTTAATTAGGAAAGGAAAAATAGATTATGAAAGAAAACTGGCAGGGAACATAAAAACTGACTGCAAAAGTTTTTATAAATATGTAAAAAGAAAGAGATTAGTTAAAACAAATGTAGGTCCCTTGCAATCAGAAACAGGTGAGTTGATCATGGGGAACAAGGTTATGGCGGACCAATTGAATAACTACTTTGGTTCCGTCTTCACTAAGGAAGACATAAATAATCTGCCGGAAATAGCAGGGGACCGCGGGTCAAAGGAGTTGGAGGAATTGAGTGAAATCCAGGTTAGTCGGGAAGTGGTTTTGGGTAAATTGAATGGATTAAAGGCCGATAAATCCCCAGGGCCAGATAGGCTGCATCCCAGAGTACTTAAGGAAGTAGCTCCAGAAATAGTGGATGCATTAGTAATAATCTTTCAAAATTCTTTAGATTCTGGAGTAGTTCCTGAGGATTGGCGGGTAGCAAACGTAACCCCACTTTTTAAGAAGGGAGGGAGAGAGAAAACGGGGAATTACAGACCAGTTAGTCTAACATCGGTAGTGGGGAAACTGCTAGAGTCAGTTATTAAAGATGGGATAGCAGCACATTTGGAAAGTGGTGAAATCATTGGACAAAGTCAGCATGGATTTACGAAAGGTAAATCATGTCTGACGAATCTTATAGAATTTTTCGAGGATGTAACTAGTAGCGTGGATAGGGGAGAACCAGTGGATGTGGTGTATCTGGACTTCCAGAAGGCTTTCGACAAGGTCCCACATAAGAGATTAGTATACAAACTTAAAGCACATGGCATTGGGGGTTCAGTATTGATGTGGATAGAGAACTGGCTGGCAAACAGGAAGCAAAGAGTAGGAGTAAACGGGTCCTTTTCACAATGGCAGGCAGTGACTAGTGGGGTACCGCAAGGCTCAGTGCTGGGACCCCAGCTATTTACAATATATATTAATGACCTGGATGAGGGAATTGAAGGCAATATCTCCAGGTTTGCGGATGACTAAGCTGGGGGGCAGTGTTAGCTGTGAGGAGGATGCTAGGAGACTGCAAGGTGACTTGGATAGGCTGGGTGAGTGGGCAAATGTTTGGCAGATGCAGTATAATGTGGATAAATGTGAGGTTATCCATTTTGGTGGCAAAAACAGGAAAGCAGACTATTTTCTAAATGGTGGCCGACTAGAAAAAGGGGAGATGCAGCGAGACCTGGGTGTCATGGTACACCAGTCATTGAAAGTAGGCATGCAGGTGCAGCAGGCAGTGAAGAAAGCGAATGGTATGTTAGCTTTCATAGCAAAAGGATTTTAGTATAGGAGCAGGGAGGTTCTACTGCAGTTGTACAGGGTCTTGGTGAGACCACACCTGGAGTATTGCGTACAGTTTTGGTCTCCAAATCTGAGGAAGGACATTATTGCCATAGAGGGAGTGCAGAGAAGGTTCACCAGACTAATTCCTGGGATGTCAGGACTGTCTTATGAAGAAAGACTGGATAGACTTAGTTTATACTTTCTAGAATTTAGGAGATTGAGAGGGGATCTTATAGAAACTTACAAAATTCTTAAGGGGTTGGACAGGCTAGATGCAGGAAGATTGCTCCCGATGTTGGGGAAGTCCAGGACAAGGGGTCACAGCTTAAGGATAAGGGGGAAATCCTTTAAAACCGAGATGAGAAGAACTTTTTTCACACAGAGGGTGGTGAATCTCTGGAACTCTCTGCCACAGAGGGTAGTCGAGGCCAGTTCATTGGCTATATTTAAGAGGGAGCTAGATGTGGCCTTTGTGGCTAAAGGGATCAGAGGGTATGGAGAGAAGGCAGGTACGGGATACTGAGTTGGATGATCAGCCATGATCATATTGAATGGCGGTGCAGGCTCGAAGGGCCGAATGGCCTACTCCTGCACCTAATTTCTATGTTTCTATGTTTCTAAATAAGCCATTAATACATGGCCCTCAGCTCTTAACAGAGCTAAAATTGGTTTGAGCAATTTAGTGAATAATCTTGGTGCTGAAATCAGACCATTGGGCAATGCTTTAAATTGCCATAACTGACATCCATCTAAATTTAAAATATCTTTGATCATTACCATGCATTGCCACAGAATAATATGCATTTTGCAGATCTATGCTTGCCTTGTAGCAATTCTTTGTGACTAGCTAAATGGCATTAGTAAATGTTTCCATTTTGAAATGTTTCTATTGTACATAAAGGTTAAGATTTGTCAGATCGGAAATGATTCTACGTCCATCATCCCTTTTCTAGGAGAATATTCCTAGGAGAATATTTGACACAAACTGATGGTGTTGTTCTACTGACATTTATATCATCCTTTTCTGCATAACATTTTTCAATTCTCCTTTGATCAACCCATTCTCTTCCTTTGAAAAAATCTGTAACCAGTTTGAATTATGCTGAATTGGAGGATCCAAACGTGGAGAGAACTCAATTTTGAATCCTACAATGCTACATAGAATAAATGAATCATTTGTTATTGATTGCCATTCTTTTAGGAAGAATCGTAACCTTCCCCCTATTTGTGAGTGTGAAACATTTGTTGTGTTTCTTACCAGACCAAGCCCCCTAACCTCGGGGTTTGCCACCGGCAGTTGTTGTCCTTCTAGTAGGCATATTGTAACCTCCACGTATCCTCGGTGCAGCACGTCAACGTGTATACGAGAATGATAGGATTGTTCCTTCTCCAGCACCACATTTCGCCTGTAGGGATACTGCCTTCTCACCGCTCTGCTCAGCATAGGTGATCCTTTAGTTTCTTTGTTAGATTTTCTCCAAAACAGATTTAGGCATTTGTATATTGGATGGTTTGCAGAGCCTGCATACTTAGGATGAATATTTGTTCTTATTGCATTTTTATGAATACAATTTATTTCAAAGTGCGCACTGTACATGAGTGCTAAGGCATTTTGTTGTGAATACGATATATAACCTTCATCCAAACCACTGACCCCAGAAATTTCAGCACTTGTGTAATTTCAATTCTTGTGAGCGTAAACCACTGTTCAAATTACCCATATCAAGTTATTCACTGCTGTAACTGCTACAATTTCCCGGGTCTCATATTTTTTGATAGTCTCATCCATGGTTAATTCCTGGGGCTGATGGGAGAGTAGATAATTTATAGTCATAGATATTTCCTCTCTCAAAGGTTCCCCTGTTACTCTGGGAACAGCAAAGTTTTGTGCCAGCCTTGGAACATTTGTGGCTCTGATAATGGGCTCTGGTCATTTAAATCATCATCTAAATCTAGATATTCATTTTTATGTTGGGTAATATCTGGCTCCCCTGTTTCAGGTAAGTCTCTGCCAGATTCCCCCTGCACGGGCTCTCTTGTAGGCCCACGGACAGGCAGCCCTGCTTCAGGTGCTGCTGGCGCTGGCTCAATTCTAGGCCAACGCTTCATTATTTTTACTCTTTATATTTGTCGGTGCTGGCACATTTATCATTGCACGTTTGTGCTGCCTTTTGTTCAGGCATTTCTAGTACTGGCTCTCCAATAGGCCAACACATAACTTGCCTTTTTTCTGGCATTTTTGGGCACTGGCTCTCCTGTAGGCCAACCTCTTTAATGTTTCTGCACAGGCACTGATGGCTCTCCTGTAGGCCACCCTTGTGCCTGTTCCAAGGCACCTCCTGTGCTATACTTCATTGGCCAACACCGACTTAAATCCTCCTATGGGGGTTCTTTACAATCATCTGCCCCATAAGGAGTTATAAAGTTTTTGACCCTTGCAGTGTAATACTCTTTCTGCCTGAGGAGGGCATACCTCCGGGTCTGACTCATCCGAGTCTACAGGTCGGGCCGATTTTTATTTATTTATTATTATATATATATATATATATATTTTCTCAGCCTTGCGCTCCGCCGCCGGCGGATTAACGCACATTCGACCACAACGGGAGTTAATGGCTTCGCTGCCACTGACTCCCCTGACTGACGCCCGCTACCCTTGGGATCTGGGGTTTTACTACGGTGCGTCCCTGGCCGCCTCTCCTTCCCATTTCTCCATAATAAACTTGAGTGGAGCTCCACCAACAAGTCTAAACGGGAAGGAAACGCTCCTGTAAGTGAAAAGTAACCCACTTACCTTACGACTTTTGTTTTACTTTTGTTTTACTCACCGGCTGGAGGAGCTCCTGCTCCTCCACACACGGTCATGAACGCTATGCGTCTGATCGATAATGACGCATGTGCGGCTGGACGGGGCTTCTTCACTTAGTCACTCACGTGACTCCGAAGTAAAATCGAATCTTAGTCTCTTCTCCTGTGATATTCAATCTTCCCGTCAGGTTTTCTGTACAAAAGGTAGTCGAACTTCCGTGATTAGAAAAGCATATGTTTGCAACACTGTATTCGTGTTGCTGTTCCTTACTTGCACTGGTAAGATAGAAAAATTACAAGCTTCTACCCCGGCCCCAATATGAGCAGTTACTTCAGGCGAGGTGATAGCATTTCTAGTAGTTGGCTTCTCGCCCTGTTCTGTTTGCTCCGGTTCATCTTCTTCTATTTGCTCTGGTAACTCATCATCCATTGGTTCCAGTTCTTCTTCTTCCCAATGCTCTGGTTGCGCTTCTTTAGTATGCAGTGCTTCAGGATGATATTGTTTGCACTTATAACAAATTATAGGACTCTTACAGTCTCTCACCATATGTCCCTTTTTCAAACATCCAAAACAGATTCCCTTCTCTTTCAAGAAATCCATCTTGTCTTTATATTCTTTCATCTTGAATCTTCCACACCATCTTATGGTGTGACCAACTTCATCACATAACAAACAAAATACTATTTGCTTGCTAGTAGACACATTTCTTTTTCTTCCATCTGTCGTTTCCACAGGTACGGTCTTGACAGCAAAACTACTTATCTTAGGTTCAGATATTTCTTCAGTTTTGGAAAAGGTAGAACCTTTATTAGTTGCAATCGGTTTACAGTCTTCAATAGTCCAGTGTGGTTCCAACATGTTCCGTACTTCCCTGTCCAAGAATTCCACCAGGTCTGGTAGCCTGGCTACTTGCTTCTTTTCAACTCTAATTTTGCCTGCTTCATCTCTCCACTTTTCTCTCAATCTTCTGGGCAATTTGTTAAAAATGATTCTAGTATTACTCGGAAGATTCATTTCTTCCATGTGGCTGAGATTTCTCATCGAGCTGCAACAATCTCTCAGAAATATTGCATAATTACTCAATGCCTCCCCATCTTCCAGTTTGATTTCTTTCCAAGCATGGTCCTTCTCCATGTAAGTGTTAGCATTCCTCTGTTCATCACCAAAATGTTATTAATCTTCTCGCCTTTTTATAGCCCTGGTTGCCTTGCTCTTTCTGACAAATTTCCACAAGCTCTTTCACACTTCCACTTGTGTAATTCATCAGAAATCGCAAGCGCTCTTTTTCATCCTTAACTTTCGTGTCTAATACCTCCTCTAATGCCCTTATGGAAGCTTCATACTGCAAAGGATCTCCACCATACGTAGGAATTTCTACCGGTGGTAGAATGAGAGAGGTATTTTGTCAAGCTATGATCTCGTTGAATTCAGATTTCCTATTTAACAGTGCCAATAATCCATCCTGATAACTCTGGCTTGGCTCCATCTGTTGATAAACAGGCCTTTGTGATTCAAACTCGCTTGCTCGAGCGTGTGCACCAGGCCTCAAAAAAGCGTGGTCCACTATTGGTTTGTCTCGAGCATCCACAGACGCTCCAATAGTAATTGGTTTCAATCTAGCACTCATTTGCTGGGATGAAGATTCACCCATCTTCCTCTGTTCCAATGGGTTTTCAAAGCCTTCAAATCCAGTGGATCTCGATTGTGTAATTGATCCAACTGTTAATTCACTTCGAGTAGTAGTTCTTCTTGGTCCAGGGCTCATCGTCCTCGACGATCTAGAGCTGCATCTTGACCACTCACTTTCCAGTAGCTCCTTCTTTGAATTGGCCACCGCCATCTTTGTGTCTAATTCGAGTTGTTCCTTACGTCTTCTCAGCTCTTCTTGTTAGAAACATGGAAAATAGGTGCAGGAGTAGGCCATTCGGCCTTTCAAGCCTGCACCGCCATTCAATATGATCATGGCTGATCATCCAACTCAGTATCCCGTACCTGCCTTCTCTCCTTACCGCTGATCCCTTTAGCCACAAGGGCCGCATCTAACTCCCTCTGAAATATAGCCAATGAACTGGCCTCAACTACCTTCTGTGGCAGAGAATTCCACATATGCACCACTCTCTGTGTGCAAAATGTTTTTCTCATCTCGGTCCTAAAAGACTTCCCCCTTATCCTTGAACTGTGACCCCTTGTTCTGAACTTCCCCAACGTCGGGAACAATCTTCCTGCATCTAGCCTGTCCAAACCCTTAAGAATTTTGTAAGTTTCTATAAGATACCCCCTCAATCTTCTAAATTTTAGCGAGTACAAGCCGAGTCTATCCAGTCTTTCTTCATATGAAAGTCCTGCCATCCCAGGAATCAGTCTGGTGAACCTTCTCTGTACTCCCTCTATGGCAAGAATGTCTTTCCTCAGATTACGAGACCAAAACTGTATGCAATACTCCAGGTGTGGTCCACCAAGGCCCTGTACAACTGCAGTAGAACCTCCCTGCTCCTATACTCAAGTCCTTTTGCTATGAATGCTAACATACCATTCACTTTCTTCACTGCCTGCTGCACCTGCATGCCTACTTTCAATGACTGGTGTACCATGACACCCAGGTCTCGTTGCATCTCCTCACCATGTCGCATCATCTGTCGTGTCATCTCTTCTTTGTTTTTTGTTTTTTTTTATAAATTTTTATTTATTAGAAGTACATTACATTACAACCACATACATTAGTACTCGTCATTTATATCTTCTTACAATTAATGTACTCCATTTATTTTTAACACTAGAAAAGGAAAAGATTGAAAGAAAGAAGAAAGTGAAGGAAAAAGTGAAAGTGTAGAAAATGTGACAACAAAGAAGGAAGAAGACCCTATAAGAGCAAAATTAAAAACAAAAGAAAAAGAGTTAAGGAATAGACCCTAGAAAGGAAAGAGAAAGTGGAAAAAGCGAGAAACAAATATTTTTATGAGCATTACGTAAATGGGACATACCAACTCTTCAACTATCATCCCCCTTACCTGACCTCAATTTTTTTTTTTTTTAAGTACTTTTGCACCCTATATTTGTAATAATTCTATAAATGCAGACCACGTCAGGTGGAAGTGATCTGGTTTACCTGCTAGGAGGAGTCTTATCTCTTCTAGGTGTAATGTTTCAAACATATTTGAAATCCACATATTTATAGTTGGTATTGGAGCCTTCTTCCAAAATTTTAGAATTAGCTTTTTTCCAGTTATTAACCCATAGTCCATTAGTTTCTTTTGAAACTCATTTAGTTCTGGACCATCTTCCGTTATTCCGAAGATAATCCATTCTGCTTTGGGTATCAGTCTTGTTTTAAATAACTTTGTAAAGATTTCAAAAATTTCATTCCAAAATTTTTGAATTTTTGTACAGAAAACGAATGAGTGCGCTATAGTAGCTTCTTGGGATTGACATTTATCACAAATAGATGATACATTTGGGAAAATTTTATGAATTTTAGTTTTCGAATAATATAATCTATGTAAAATTTTAAATTGTGTGTCTTACATTAATCGAGCATTTATGCACGTTTAATAAGTGTTCATTCCAACTTTCCTTTGAAATTTTAATAGCTAACTCTTGTTCCCAGTCTCTTCTGATACCCTCCGTAGATGGTATTTGTACATTTAAGATAATATTATACAAATATGATATTAAGTTTGCTGATTCAGCTTTTATCTGCATTGCCTCGTCCAATACATCTACTGGGTTATTATAATGATCTTTTGTATATTTTTTCAAATAGTCGCATATTTGAAAATATTTAAAATATTGATTATTTCCGAGTTTATATTTTATTTGTAATTGTTGAAATGAAAGTAATTTTCCAGTTTCATACAAGTCAACAAGCGTTTTAATTCCTAGTCTATCCCAATGTGTAAAAGCTTTATCTATAATAGAGGGATTAAACGAAGGGTTATTAACTATAGGTAATAAAAGTGATAAATTTCTTAATTTTAAATTTTGTTTTATTTGTTTCCAAATTCGGATTGTACTATGATTAATTGGGTTCTTATTATAATTTATGTTATTCAATTTCATTGGAGAAAGGAGGATCGCTCCAATGTTTCTAGAGGAGCAATCCTCTTTCTCCATTACAATCCAGTCCCCTTGCTGGGCGGAGTTATCCATCAGTTGAATCATATTTTTAATATTTACTGACCAATAATAATACATAAAATTAGGTAGTGCTAAACCCCCTAATACTTTAGGTTTATTCAGATGAGCTTTTTGTATTCTATGTGATTTATAGTCCCATATAAAATTAGTGATATCTGAGTCGAGTTTTTTAAAAAACTTCTTTGGTAAGTATATACGAATCGATTGAAATAGGTATAAAATTTGTGGTAGAAAGATCATTTTTATTGCGTTTATTCGGCCTATTAAAGACATCGGGAGCGTTTTCCAGAATTTAATTAGTGTGTTTAATTTATTAAGTAGGGGGTCAAAATTTGCCCTAAACATACCCTGATATGTTCTGGTAATTTCGATTCCCAAGTATTTAAATTTTTCTGTAGCTATTTTAAAAGGGAATTTTAAAAGATGTGTTGAATCTTTTGGTTTTATTGACATAATTTCACTTTTATTCCAATTTATTCTATATCCAGAAAAAGATCCAAAGTCTTCAATTAAATGTAATATATTTGGTATAGTGATTTGAGGTTTTGTAATGTACAGTAATATATCATCCGCGTATAAAGATATTTTATTATATGAGTCTTTAGTATTATATCCATGGATATCAGGGTGTATTCTAATTTTTTCTGCTAGCGGTTCAATAATGAGAGCAAACAGCTGTGGTGATAATGAGCATCCTTGTCTATTTCCCCTTGATAGTTGGAATTTCGAGGATAATATGTCATTAGTTAGTATTCTAGCTGTAGGTTTGTTATATAGTAACTTGATCCATAGAATAAAATTCTCCCCCAGTTGAACTTTTTGTAATACTTTGTCCATATAATTCCATTCTACTTGATCAAATGCTTTTTCAGCATCCAGCGAAATAATTGATAATTCTTGATCTTCAGATTTGTGTGAGTGCATTATGTTGAGTAGACGTCTCATATTGTTAGATGAGTATCTCTTAGGGATAAACCCCGTCTGATCTGGGTTTATTAATTTACTAATGTATTTACTTAATCTTCCAGCCAATGTTTTCGCTAATATTTTTTGATCTGTGTTTAACAATGCTGTGGCTCTATATGAACCAGGTTCTTCTAAATCTTTGTTTTTCTTAGGTATTAGAGTAATCGTTGATTCCGCTAATGTATCAGGTAGTATTGTTTTTTTTAAAGCATATTGGTACATTTTTTGTAATCATGGTATTATTTTATCATAAAAGCTTTTATAAAATTCATTAGTAAATCCGTCAGGGCCTGGTGTTTATCCATTCTTTAGTGAGTTTATTGTATCTTCTAATTCCTTAATTGAGATTTGTGCACCCAGTTCCTCTTGTTCCTTCAGCTCTAACTTTGGAAGATTACAGGTATCCAAAAACTTTGTGATATTATTGGAATCAATTGTCGTTTTAGATGTATACAAATTCTCATAAAATTGCGCAAATCTTTTATTAATATCCTTCGGTGTTGTTAATAATTCCCCTTTATCTGATTTGATCTTTGGTATAGTATGTTCCTTTTCTCGTTTTTTTAGCTGGCGAGCCAAAAGTTTATGCGGTTTATCCCCAAATTCAAAGTGCTCTTGTTTTGTAATTTGAAAAAGTCTTATAAGTTTGGCAGATAATAATTTATTTAATTTAAATTTCAAAATTATTATTTTATTATGTTTATCTATTGATGGATCTTTAGCATTATCTATATCCATTTGTCTAATAAGTTCTTCTAACTGTCTTTGTTCATTCTTATTCTTTTTATTTTGAAAAGCTTGATATGAAATTATAATACCCCTAATGTATGCTTTAAAAGATTCCCATAATACAGTAGGCGATATATCTGGAGTATCATTTATTTGAAAAAAGACCTCCATTTGTTCTTTTAAATATATACTCGCTTGTGGATCTTTTAGAATTTGAGAATTAAATCTCCAAAACGATTTATTCTTAGACAATCCTTCCAGTTTTAAAAAGAAAGTTAGTGGAGAATGGTCTGAAATCGAATTTGTGTGGTATATTGCGTTAGATGTTTGGGGGATTAATTTTGTATCCAGCAGAAAGTAGTCTATACGTGAGTATGTCTTATGTACCATTGAATAAAACAAGTATTCCCTGCCAGTTGGATTAACAATTCTCCAAACATCTGCTATATTAGTGTTGTTTATATAGGTATTGAGGAGTTCCCCGGTTTTCGATTTCATATTCCCTCTCTGTTTTTGACTTGATTTATCTAAGTACGGATCTAAAACACAGTTAAAGTCTCCTCCTATTATAAAATTTTGATAGTTAGACTCTGCAATTATGTTGAAAACTTTATTGAAAAAGTGGGGGTTATCAACGTTAGGGGCATATATATTTACCAAGGTAAGTGGAGTATCATGGATTTCTCCATTAACTATTAGGTATCTCCCTTCTATATCTGTTATGATATTCTTTGCTTTAAATGGTATACCTTTTCTTATGATGATTGACGTGCCTCTAGATTTTGAAGTAAATGAAGAATGGTATGTTTGACCTATCCATTTTGCCCTCAACCTAACTTGATCCTGAGATTTTAGGTGTGTTTCTTGTAGGAAGGTAATGTCGGAGTTGTACAGTTTCAGCTGAGCTAGTATCTTACCCCTTTTAATAGGTTCGTTAATACCTCTTATATTCCAACTACAAAATGAGATTCCTCCTAGGTTCTTTTGTTTGGTGTCATGCATTTTGAATAATTATAGTACCTTTAAATCTTGTGGTGCATCCATATCCCAGGTCTTTGGGTATTGGGGGAGCTTTTGAGTTTTTAAGTTTTGTTGGTATGTCCATTTTACGCTTATCACTAAACACAAAACACAAACATGTGATTTTATGTGATTAAAAAAAAACTAAAAAAGTGAAAATACAGTGTCTGATATAGTCGGCACTGTAGCGAGTGTCCCACCTGTAGGTGGGAAAAAACCTTGTTTTGACTTCCATTGCGTTGTTACACAAATAGCTCCGCTCTCTTGGTTAATCATAACATATTAAAATATTAAAACGGGGCCTCACATTCAGATATATAATACAATCTTACCCTGTATATTTCATTATAACATATATATATATCGGAATTTTAACTACTAATTATTAAACCGATACTTTTGACTTCAATAAGAATCAACTGTTGGTTGAAGGGGTTAACGAGACGTGCCCCTGGGCCTAAGCCAGGTGCTCGTTTCTGATCCCCTCCTCCCACTTATAGATAAGGTTTCAATTTATTAAAAATTCATGTTAGTATGTTAGTTCGGTATTTTTTATTTTTGTTTTTGTTAGTATTCTAATCTAACATACATAACTTATTAAGTTGTTAATAGGATAAGTTCTTACAATTGGTTATAATATTATAATCTAATAAGCAAGTATATGCTTCTGTTATATACCATTCCCATCTGTTCAGCTGTTTACTCGTTTTGAACAGAAAGTGTCCTTGATTCAACATTCCAAAGATAACAGTCTAACTATCCCCAGACAAAGCATTGCTTAGAATGGTTCAGTTCTGCCAAAGCTCCCTTTCATTTCTATTTTTCAACGATAGTTTGGGCATATTTAAACGCGTCTTCAGGCTTAACAAATGACTTTTCAAGACCCTTAAAGGAAATACGCATTTTCGCGGGGTAGAAAATCCCATATCTGATCCCTTCTCTCCCTCTTAAAAGATCCTTAACCTTCTCGAATTTGTTTCTTTTTTGCACAATTTCATACGGGTAGTCCCTGAATATCTTAATAGTGTCGTTGTCCAGCCGCAGTTGCACACCGTATTTGATTTTGCTCATAACATCTTCCAGTTCTAAAATATCCCGAAATTTCACAATAATATGTCGTGGATAAGTTTTTCCCGCACCAGATCTTTGTTTAAATCTTGGGACACGATGAGCCACTTCGATTTTCGGTTCTTTGGAAAGATTCAGCAGTTGTTTAAACAAGCCCATGGCAAACTCACGTACATCCTCCCCTTCGGCTCCCTCTGAGACTCCAAGAATTCTCAAATTCTGGCGTCTAGAGCGAGCTTCCAGGTCCAGGCATTTGTCTGAGACTTTCTCCAGTTGAGTCACCATCTGTAGTGAAGTTTGTTCATTTTCTCGCCTCATTTGCTCATGTTCTTGCCTCATTTTCGCCATGTCTTCAACCACTCGAGCCGTGTTTTTCTCCAATTCCGTAATTGTGCGCATACTTGCAGCTACTGTTTCAAGCACAGCCGTGAACTTGTCCGTAGTAGTTACATCCATCTTGTCCATTCTCTCTGATAATCCATCTTTCACCTCATCAATTCGTTTATTCATAATGTCCAGTGAATCAATCATATTCTTCTGATTACCAGCATTTAAATCCCTCATCATCTTCTCCATTCCTTCCATCATTTTTGCCATATTTTCCTTCATATCCTTCTTATCTTCCTTCATATTTTCCTTCATATTTTCCATCATAATTTTATTTTCGTCCAAAATCTCATCTTTCATATTTTTCACTGATTTCTTCAAGTCATCAAACTCTTTCTTAGCTCTTGTATCCATTTCTGCAGCCACTTCAGAGACTTCAGAGACTTCAGAGGTAACTTCTGCTTCAGGCTTCTTCTGGTCTCTCAGCAGCTTTTTCACTGTTCTCTGAGGGCTCACAGCTGGAGGCAGGTTACTCATTTAAAGGGCTTCAAACTACCGTTTAAAACAACGCGCTTAATGATGACGTCATCAGCGCGACGACCAGAAGCTCCGGTAAGGTTTTTAAAAACAATCCCGATTTCTGGACCCGTTTTACACGATAAATCGTGAAATTTTTCGGGGGAGGAGCTAGGTGCACGTCTGTTAGTCCAGCATGGCGCCACCGGAAGTCGTGTCATCTCTTCTTGCTGTCGCGTCCTCTCTTCTTGCTTTCGTCTCATCTCTTCTTTTTGTCTTCTTATCTCTTCTTTCCTCCGCTCAATTTCTTCTTCATCTATTGAGAGAGCAGCTAACTCAGCTTTAACTCCCAATTGAGCAGAAGCCCTCGAAACCGAACTGGCTGTTAAACCAGATCTATTGCCTGATCTTCGTGAAGATATATTGGAGATATTATCTCGTCGTGTAATTTCATCTTCCATTCTGGCACCTTGTTGCTTCTCACTTCCAGCTACTAAGCGCGTAAGTTGTGACATAATTTCAGATACCCACTTCTCTGCATTATTCATGAAACCATTGTATTTTGTCTTCATCCCACTGGGTATGTATTCTGCGTTCTTCCCAAGACGGCTCTGAACACAGCAGTATGTCTTGTTTCTTGCCAACCTCCTGGTAGAGGTTCCATAGTTGGCTCATATTAGATTTCACCTTGATCACGTTCTGTTCTGATTCCATTAGTTTCTTCTGTTTCTCAATTAAATCTGGTAACCTGGCAGCCTCGCCAACGGTTTGTCTTTTCGTCTTTTTTGTTATTTTTAGTGTATTTAAAAAAGTTTGTGTTAATGTTCTCTGGTTTGTTTTAAGTGGGGGGGCGGGTTGGGGGAGACTTTTTTTTCAATCTTTTACGTTGCCGGAGATGTGATTGTTTTCTGGATCGTATCTCTGGTCACTTTGCAGCCTAACATCTTGAAGCTGGTGGCCTTACTTGAGACTGACTTGGAGCCCCAACGCGGGGCCATGGACTTACCCTCGCAGTAACAGGATCGGTACGAGTCAGCATAGATTTACGAAGGGGAAATCTTGCTTGACTAATCTTCTAGAATTTTTTGATGATGTAACTGGGAAAATGGACAAGGGCGAGCCAGTGGATGAAGTGTACCTGGACTTTCAGAAAGCATTTGATAAGGTCCCACATGGGAGATTAGTGGGCAAAATTAGGGCACATGGTATTGGGGTAGAGTGCTGACATGGATAGAGTGCTGACATAGATAGAGGCAGGAAACAGGTTTCCGATGTTGGGGGAGTCCAGAACCAGGGGCCACAGTTTAAGAATAAGGAGTAAGCCATTTAGAACTGAGATGAGGAAACACTTTTTCACACAGAGAGTTGTGAGTCTGTGGAATTCTCTGCCCCAGAGGGCGGTGGAGGCCGGTTCTCTGGATACTTTCAACAGAGAGCTAGATAGGGCTCTTAAAGAAAGCAGAGTCAGGGGATATGGGGAGAAGGCAGGAACAGGGTACTGATTGGGGTTGATCAGCCATGATCATATTGAATGGCAGTGCCGGCTCGAAGGGCCGAATAGCCTACCCATAGAAACATAGAAACATAGAAAATAGGTGCAGGAGTAGGCCGTTCGGTCCTTCAAGCCTGCACCGCCATTCAATATGATCATGGCTGATCATCCAACTCAGTATCCTGTACCTGCCTTCTCTCCAAACCTCCTGATCCCTTTAGCCACAAGGGCCACTTCTAACTTCCTCGAACAACAACCTCATACTTAACATCTCAAAAACTAAGGAGCTGGTTGTTGATTTCAGAAAGAAGGCCACCCCCCTCCTTCCTCTCTTCATCAATGGAGAGGTGGTTGAGAGGGTCACCTTCTTTAAGTTCCTCGGGACCACCATACATCAATCCCTATCATAGGAGCTCCACACTAGTCTCATAATCAGTAGGTGTCACCAGCGACTCTACTTCCTGCGGCAGCTCAAAAAATTCAGGGTCAGTCGACCAGCCATGACCCACTTCTATACGTCTACCATAGAAAGCATACTCACATTCTCCATGCTTGTCTGGCAGGATAAGATTCAGCTGGAGAGAATAGTGCGCCGAGCTTCTAAGATCATCGGTTGCAGCACACTTCCCTCAGTGACATCACTTTACTCAACAAGACTCACCAGAAAGGCCAAAAAAATCATAGCAGACCACTTTCACCCAGCACATCACCTCTTTAATCTCCTCCCATCAGGAAGGAGATATAGAAGCATTAAAAGATGGGGAGAAGCGACGCCCATGTCGGGGCGGCCCAGCCCGAGGCTGAAGACGGCACGGTACTCACGTGAGGGTGGCTGGGACGGTGTTCTGGCGGTGGTGGCCTGAGTCCGGGGTTCGGCCGCGGGCCAGCAGCTGCGTCTGCAGGACTGGTGGGCGGCAGCTTCGACCACCCCGGGCTGCGGTGTTTGAGCCGCGGGAAACATCGCCCGCGGGCTATCGCCTCAGCGCAGAGGGAGAAGAGGAGGGAAGAGACTGCAGACCTAAGACTTTTGCCTCCATCACAGTGAGGAGATGTTGGGTGGACTCACTGTGGTGGATGTTAATATGTGTTTATTGTTGTTTTATGTATGACTGTTGCAATTTCGTTCAGACTTCGGTCTGAATGACAATAAAGGGCTATCTAATCTAAAAGTAAAACATCTCGCTTCAGAGACAGCACCTACCTCCAAGCCATCAGATATTTGAATTTGCACTAATCACTTTGCATTTTCTTTTGCACTTGCACCTACGTTTAACATGACGCTGCTGGGTACTGTCCTTCCTGTATATATTGTCCTTCGTACGATATTGTCTGTATTATTTATTATTTATTGTGGTGTATGTGGTGGATGTATTGTACTGAATTGTATCTGTCTGAGAGCGAACCAAGACACATTCCTATCAACTTGTTGACATGGCAATAAACTTCTTGAATCTCTTAAATATAGCCAATGAACTGGCCTCAACTACCTTCTGTGGCAGATAATTCCAGAGATTCACCACTCTCTGTGTGAAAAATGTTTTTCTCATCTCGGTCCTAAAAGATTTCCCTCCTTTCCTTAAACTGTGACCCCTTGTTCTGGACTTCACCATCATCGGGAACAATCTTCCTGCATCTAGCCTGTCCAACCACTTAAGAATTTTGAAAGTTTCTATAAGATTCCCCCCTCAATCTTCTAAATTCTAGCGAGTACACGCCGTGTCTATCCAGTCTTTCTTCATATGAAAGTCCTGATATCCCAGGAATCAGTCTGGTGAACCTTCTCTGTACTCCCTCTATGGCAAGAATGTCCTTCCTCAGATTAGGAGACCAAAACTGTACGCAATACTCCAGGTGTGGTCTCACCAAGACCCTGTACAACTGCAGTAGAACCTCCCTGCCCCAATACTCAAATCCTTTTGCTCGGAATGCTAACATACCATTCGCTTTCTTCACTGCCTGCTGCACCTGCATGCCTACTTTCAATGACTGGTGTACCATGACACCCAGGTCTTGTTGCATCTCCCCTTTTCCTAATCGGCCACCATTCAGATAATAGTCTACTTTCCTGTTTTTGCCACCAAAGTGGATAACCTCACATTTATCCACATTATACTGCATCTGCCATGCATTTGCCCACTCACCCAGCCTATCCAAGTCACCTTGCAGCCTCCTAGCATCCTCCTCACAGCCAACACTGTCCCCCATCATCCGCAAACCTGGAGATGTTGCATTCAATTCCCTCGTCCAAATCATTAATATCAATTTTAAATAGCTGGGTTCCCAGCACTGAGCCTTGCGGTACCACACTAGTCACTGCCTGCCATTCTGAAAAGGACCCGTTTACTCCTACTCTTTGCTTCCTGTTTGCCAGCCAGTTCTCTATCCACATCAATACTGAACCCCCAATACCATGTGCTTTAAGTTTGTATACTAATCTCTTATGTGGGACCTTGTCGAAAGCCTTCTGAAAGTCCAGATATAACACATCCACTGGTTCTCCCTTATCCACTCTCCTCGAAAAATTCTATAAGATTCGTCAGACATGATTTACCTTTCGTAAATCCATGCTGACTTTGACCAATGATTTCACCACTTTCCAAATGTGCTGCTATCCCATCTTTAATAACTGACTCTAGCAGTTTCCCCACTACCGATGTTAGACTAACTGGTCTGTAATTTCCCGTTTTCTCTCTCTCACCCTTTTTAAAAAGTGGGGTTACATTAGCTACCATCCAATCCACAGGAACTACTCCAGAATCTAAGGAGTTTTGAAAAATTATCACTAATGCATCCGCTATTTCTGGGGCTACGTCCTTAAGTACTCTGGGATGCATCCTATCTGGCCCTGGGGATTTATCGGCCTTTAATCCATTCAATTTAACCATATAACCATAACAGCACGGAAACAGGCCATCTCGGCCCTTCAAGTCCGTGCCGAACACTTAAAATTTTTTTTCAAAAATTAACTTCCCCCTAGTCCCATCTACCTGCACTCAGACCATAACTCTCCATTCCTTTCCCGTCCATATACCCATCCAATCTAATTTTAAAGGATAACATCTAACCTGCCTCCACCACTTCCACTGGAAGCTCATTCCACACAGCTACCACTCTCTGAGTAAAGAAGTTCCCACTAATGTTACCCCTAAACTTCTGTCCCTTAATTCTCAAGTCATGTCCCCTTGTTTGAATCTTCCCTATTCTCAATGGGAAAAGCTTATCCACGTCCACTCTGTCTAACCCGCTCATAATTTTAAAGACCTCTATCAAGTCCCCTCTTAACCTTCTGCGCTCCAAAGAATAAAGACCTAACTTGTTCAACCTTTCTCTGTAACTTAGTTGCTGAAACCCAGGCAACATTCTAGTAAATCTCCTCTGTACTCTCTCTATTTTGTTGACATCCTTCCTATAATTAGGTGACCAAAATTGTACTCCATACTCCAGAATTGGCCTCACCAATGCCTTGTACAATTATAACATTACATCCCAACTTCTATATTCAATGCTCTGATTTATAAAGGCCAACACACCAAAAGCTTTCTTTACCACCCTATCTACATGAGATTCCACCTTCAGGGAACTGTGCACAGTTATTCCTAGATCCCTCTGTTCAACTGCATTCCTCAATTCGCTACCATTTACCATGTACGTCCTATTTTGATTTGTCCTGCCGAGATGTAGCACCTCACATTTGTCAGCATTAAACTCCATCTGCCATCTTTCAGCCCACTCTTCCAAATGGCCTAAATCTTTCTGTAGATTTTGAAAATCTACTTCATTATCCACAACACCACCTATCTTAGTATCATCTGCATACTTACTAATCCAATTTTCCACACCATCATCCAGATCATGGATGTACAATTTACCTAACAGCACTTCCCGGCTAACCTGGATTTCACTCAGTTCCTC
Organism: Malacoraja senta; assembly: GCA_038087875.1. Classification (NCBI taxonomy): domain Eukaryota; kingdom Metazoa; phylum Chordata; class Chondrichthyes; order Rajiformes; family Rajidae; genus Malacoraja; species Malacoraja senta. The sequence continues at coordinate 133,284 of JAXLNO010004522.1, forward strand.
CATCTCATTTGACCCGCGGTCCCCTGCTATTTCCGGCAGAATATTTATGTCTTCCTTAGTGAAGACACAACCGAAGTAGTTATTCAATTGGTCTGCCATGTCCTTGTTCCCCATGATCAATTCACCTGTTTCTGACTGCAAGGGACCTACATTTGTTTTAACTAATCTTTTTCTCTTCACATATCTATAAAAGCTTTTGCAGTCAGTTTTTATGTTCCCTGCCAGTTTTCTTTCATAATTTATTTTCCCTTTCCTGATTAAGCCCTTTGTCCTCCTCTGCTGGACTCTGAATTTCTCCCAGTCCTCTGGTAGGCTGCTTTTTCTGGCTAATTTGTACGCTTCATCTTTTGTTTTGATACTATCCCTGATTTCCTTTGTTATCCACGGATACACTACCTTCCCTGATTTATTCTTTTGCCAAACTGGGATGAACAAGTGTTGTAGTTGATCCATGCAGTCTTTAAATGCCTTCCATTGCATATCCACCGCCAACACTTTAAGAATCAATTGCCAGTCAATCTTGGCCAATTCACGTCTCATACCCTCAAAGTTACCTTTCTTTAAGTTCAGAACCCTTGTTTCTGAATTAGTTATGTCACTCTCCATCCTAATGAAGAACTCAACCATATTATGGTCACTCTTACCCAAGGGGCCACGCACAACAAGACTGCTAACTAACCCATCCTCATTACTCAATACCCCGTCTAGAATAACCATATAACCATTACAGCACGGAAACAGGCCATCTCGTCCCTTCAAGTCCGTGCCGAACATTTTTTTCCCTTCTTTCATCCCCCTGGTCCCATCTACCTGCACTCAGACCATATCCCTCCATTCCTTTCCCGTCCATATACCCAGCCAATCTATTTTTAAAAGGATAAAATCGAAACTACCTCCACCACTTCCATTGGAAGCTCATTCCACACAGCTACCACTCTCTGAGTAAAGAAGTTCCCCCTAATTTTACCCCTAAACTTCTGTCCCTTAATTCTCAAGTCATGTCCCCTTGTTTGAATCTTCCCTACTCTCAATGGGAAAAGCTTATCCACGTCCACTCTGTCTAACCCTCTCATCATTTTAAAGACTTCTATCAAGTCCCCCCTTAACCTTCTGCGCTCCAAAGAATAAAGACCTAAGAATAACCTGCTCTCTTGTTGGTTCCTCTACATGTTGGTTTAGAAAACTATCCCGCATACATTCCAAGAAATCCTCTTCCTCAGCACCCCAGCCAATTTGATTCACCCAATCTATATGTAGATTGAAGTCACCCATTATAACTGTTTTACCTTTGTTGCACGCATTTCTAATTTCCTGTTTAATGCCATCCCCAACTCCACAACTACTGTTAGGTGGCCTGTACACAACACCCACTAGCGTTCTCTTCCCCTTAGTGTTTCGCAGCTCTACCCATATCGATTCCACATCCTCCAAGCTAATGTCCTTCCTTTCTATTGCGTTAATCTCCTCTCTAACCAGCAACACTACTCCACCTCCTTTTCCTTTCTGTCTATCGCTCCTGAATATTGAATATCCCTGGATGTTCAGCTCCCAGCCTTGGTCACCCTGGAGCCATATCTCCGTGATCCCAACTATATCATAATCATTAATATCTATCTGCACGTTCAACTCATCCACCTTATTACGAATGCTCCTTGCATTGAGACACAAAGCCTTCAGGCTTGTTTTTCAACGCTCTTACCCCTTATACAATTATGTTGAAAAGTGGCCCTTTTTGATTTTTGCCCTGGATTTGTCTGCCTGCCACTTTTACTTTTCACCTTGCTACCTATTGCTTCTACCCTCATTTTACACCCCTCTGTCTCTCTGCTCACACATTTAAGAAACCCACCACCTCTTATTCTGTTTATTATTTTTATCTTCTTTCCCCCCTACATGTTGGGTCTGAGTGCTTCCCTTCTCTGCCTCCTGCCTCAGACACTGTCTACTAGCTTTCTCTATTTGAGTCCCTCCCCCCAACCGTTCTAGTTTAAAGTCTCCCCAGTAGCCTTTGCAAATCTCCCCGCCAGGATATTGGTCCCCCTCGGGTTCAAGTGCAACCCGTCCTTTTTGTACAGGTCACACCTTCCACAAAAGAGGTCCCAATGATCCGGAAACTTGAATCCCTGCCCTCTGCACCAGTCCTTCAGGCACGCATTTATCCTCCACCTCGCTCCATTCCTACTCTCACTGTCGCGTGGCATAAGCAGTAATCCTGAGATTGTTACCTCTGCTTAACTCTCCTTAACTCTCCTGCTAACTCTCCTTAACTCTCCTGCTAACTCCCCCCCAACAGTACTCAAACAGGAGTACTTATTGTCAAGGTGTACAGCCAGCAGGGTACTCTCTAGTCCCTGCCTCTGCCCCTTGTTCCTCCTAAACGTGACCCACTTGCCTGCCTCCTGTGGTCTTGGAGTGACCACCTTTCTGTAACTCCTCTCTATGACTTCCTTGTTCTTATTGACCAGACGGAGGTCATCGAGCTGCTGCTCCAGGTTCCTAATACGGTCCCTTAGGATCACCATCTCAATGCACCTGGCGCAGATGTGGACGTCTGGAAGGCTATCAGACTGCTTGACCTCCCACATATGACATCCAGAACAGTAAACTGCCCTGGCCCTCATACTCCCCCCTTACCCTGGATACAATACAAAGTGCTGGAAGAAATCAGCAGGGATCTGACTCCCAATCAGCTGCTCCCCCTTGTCCGCATCCACCAATCAACGGCTTCCTCAAGTCCACTTGTTTTGAAATGCGAACGGAACATTGGAACATTACAGATTTGGGTTCCTCCCACTGCAACCGCTCCAACGGCTCCTGGGCCTCTGTAAAGCAAAGCCCCGCAATTGGGTTTTAAACTCACCGCTCGAACGTTGCTCCTCCCACTGCAACGGCTCCTGGGCCTCTGTAAAGCAAAGCCCCGCGATCGGGTTTTAATCTCACCGCTCAGACATCGCTCCTCTCTCTGCAACCGCTCCAACGGCTCCTGGGACTCCTGCACCTATTGTCTATTGATATGATATGATACGATATAGAGGAAACATTTCAAGTTCAAGTTGGAATTTATTGTCCCATGTACCAATTAAGGTAGTGATATCTAAGTTACAATACAGCCATACTAAGTAAATGCAACAAAACACACAGCCACATGAAATAAAATTTAACATAAACAACCACCACAGCAGAATCCACATTCTTCACGGTGATGGAAGGTAATAAAGTTCATTAATCTTCCTCGTTTGTTCTCCCGTGGTCGGGGCTGTTAACCCCTCCGCAGTCGCCGCTGCCGACGGTCCGATGCCATCGCGTCGGGATGATGGAAACTCCGGATTGTAACACTCCGCAGCATGGAGCACGGGAAGCAGTGACGAGATGGGGTCGGGACAGACTCCAAGACTTGATTAGGAGTGGGGTGGGTGGAGAATTCAATGTTCATGTCATTGAGCTGTAAGCTATGAGGTGCTGTTCCTCCAGTTTGCGTGTCACCTCACTCTGGCAATGGAGGAGGCCCAGGACAGAAAGACCAGTGTGGGAGTGGGAAGGGGAGTCAAAATGGTTGGCAACCGGGAGATCCAGCAGGCCTTGGCGGACCGAGCGCAAGGGTAGGGTGAAATGCACGCCTAGTCTAGATACAAGGAACAGCAGATGCTGGTTTACAAAAAGAGACACAATCTCCTGGATTAACTTGCAGTTCTGGAGAGCATGGACAGGCAACATTCTAGGCCAGGACCCTTCTTCAGACTGCTTTGGGGGTGGTGAAAGTTGGAAAGGAGAGGTGGGAGTGGTTGCCTTAGATTCCCATCTCTCTACAGATGCGGCCTGACCCACTGAGTTCTTCCACTGCTTTTGAGCGAATGGACAGACGATGTTTTGAGTCAGGAACCTTCTTCAGACTGATTGGAGAGGTTTGGGGGGAGCACGCTGGAAAATAGAGATGGGGGCTGAACAATCTGAAGAAGGGTTTCGGCCCGAAACGTTACCTATTTCCTTCGCTCCATAGATGCTGCTGCACCCGCTGAGTTTCTCCAGCATTTTTGTGTACCTGGCAAATGATAGGTTGACACTAAATGCTGGAGTAACTCAGCAGGACAGGCAGCATCTCGGAGAGAAGGAATGGGTGACGTTTCACCCATTGAGACCCTTCTTCAGAACTGATAGGTGGATATAGGTGCGGGAGACACAAGAAACTGCTGATGCTGGAATCTTGCATAGAACACAATTTAGTTAGATGCACAGAATCTCTTGCACAGAGTGGCGGAATTGAGGAGGAGAGGACATAGGTTTAAGGTGAAGGGGAAAAGATTTAATAGGAATCTGAGGGGTAAATTTTTCACACAAAGGGTGGTGGGTGTATGGAACAAGCTGCTAGAGGAGGTTGTTGAGGCTGGGACTATTCCAACATTTAAGAAACAGTTAGATAGGTACATGGATAGGACAAGTTTGGAGGGATATGGACCAAACGCAGGCACGTTGGACTAGTGTAGCTGGGACATGTTGGTCAGTGTGGGCCAGTTGGGCCGACGGGCCTGTTTCCACACTGTATCACTCTGTGACTCTAACACGAAGTGCTGCAGTAACTCAGTGGGACAGGCGGAACTGAAGAGAAGGAATGGGTGACGTTTCGCTTCGAGACTGAAGAGGGTCTCAACCCAAAACGTTACCCATTCCTTCCAGCATTTTGTGTCTACCTAAACAGCGCCTATCCATGTGGCGGTTTGCCAGCAGGCTGGAGGAGTGGGCAAAGGCCTTGCCACAGAGCGGCAGGTGAGGGGGCGCTGGCCGGTGTAGACTCGCCGGTGCTCCAGCTGGTGGTCAAGGCGGGTGAAGCCCTTACCACAGGACGGGCAGGGGAAGGGACGCTCACCGCTGTGGGTACGCCGGTGCTGCCACAGGCTGGACATGCGGGTGAAACCTTTGCCTCACTCAGCGCACACAAAGGGTCTCTATCCAGTGTGTATCCGCTAGTGCTCCCGCAGCCCCATGCGCTCTTGAAACGCTTGCTGCAGTGGGAGCAGCTGCTCACTGGCTTGGGTCCGCCAGTGCTGCCACAACCCCCGCGAGCTGTCAAATGCCTCACCGCAGTACAGGCAAGTCCTAGGGCTGGCCACTGGTGTGCACGCGCTGGTGAGACAGGGAGTGGGAGGCCATGGCAAAGCGCTCTCCACACACTGGGCTGGGGAAGGGACGGTCGCCGGCGTGCACCTGCTGGTGGGACAGCAGTCTGGTGGAGCTGGTGAAACCCTTGCCGCATTGGGCGCAGGTGAAGGGGCGCTCGCCGGTGTGGGTGCGCTGGTGCTCTAACAGCCTGGTGGAGCTGGTGCAGCCCTTGCCGCACTGGGAGCAGGGTGTAGCGGGGCTCGCTGGTGTGGGTGCACGTGGGACAGCAGCCTGGTGGAGCTGGTGAAGCCCTTGCCGCACTGGGCGCAGGTGTAGGGGCGCTCGCCGGTGTGGGTGCACTGATGCTTCAGTAGGTAGTTGGAACGGGTGAAGCCTTTGCCCCACTGGCTGCAGGTGTAGGGACGCTCCCCGGTGTGGGTGCGCTGGTGCACCAGTAGCCTGGTGGAGTGGGTGAAGCCCTTGCCACAGTCGTTGCAGGTGTAGGGGCACTTGCCGGTGTGGGTGTGCTGGTGCACCAGCAGTCTGGTGGACTAGGTGAAGCCCTTGCCGCAGTCGCTGCAGGTGTAGGGCCGCTCCCCGGTGTGCATGCGCCTGTGTATCTTCAGTTCCAGCAACGACTTGAAGCCTTTGCCACAGTCGGAGCAGGTGAAGGGCCGCTCATTGCTGTGCACCCGCCGGTGATGCAGCAGCCCCGACGACCGGGCAAAGCTCTTGCCGCAGGTGGAGCAGCCATACGGCTTCTCGCCCGTGTGCACCCGCCGGTGCATATTCAGGTCATTCATCGTCTTGAAGCTCTTGCCACAGTCGGAGCAGTCGAAGGGGCGTTCTCCCGTGTGCACCCGTCGGTGGATCTCCAGCTGGCTCGGGTGCTGCCAGACCTTGCCACACGTCGCATTCATAACGCTTCTCCTTGTTGTGCCCCGTCATGTGGTCCTCCATCGAAGCTCAGCCCGCACACCGAGCAGATGGGGGGGCTCACCAGCACCCTGGCCACCTTCAATGGCCGCTCACATTCCGATCTCCGTCCACAGCAACGGCTCCTAAACCCTGCAGGAGGGGAACACAGAGGGTCAATAAGCTGGCAAACAGGACATTACTAACTCGTGAACATTGCTAGTGCTTGAAGGGGGTGGGAGGGGGAGGCAGGGGAGGGGAGTAGGGGGAAGGGTAAGGGGGGAGAAGGGGGTGTGGGGGAGGGGAGCGGGGAGTGGGTGGAAGGAGGGGAGAGGTGTTAAGGAGGCACGGGAGAAAGGAGAAGGGGGATGAGGACGGAGGGAGGGGAGGGGGAGGGGAGGAGTAAGGGGGGTAGAAGAGGGGATGAGGTAGCAAGTGAGGGAAGAGGTGGGGGCTGCATCGACCTGGGGGCGCCGAGCATCCGGGCACTGTGTCGAGGCGCCCGCCCACAAGTCCCCCAGCCAGCCGCCTACGCCGTGACGTACCCCCGCCCTGCGCCGTGACGTCTGCCGTGTGCACGACCGGCGCCCTGACGCCACCCCCAATCCGAGGGGGACTGACGGCACCGCCCCGCCGGTGATTGGCGCTGGGGGACGTCATGCATCATGGGAAGAAGGTCACAGAGTGCTGGAGTAACTCAGCGGGTCAGGCAGCTTCTCTGGGGAATGTGGATAGACAAAATTCGGCTCTTCGAGCCAGAAACGCCAGTCAATATCAGTACACCTCTTCCTACTTACCCCTGGACCATGACCCCACTGACGAGCACCAGGCCACCATCTCCAGCACCATCACCAACTTCATCCACTCCCACGCCCTGCCCGAACGAGCCTCCAACCTCATCGTTCCCCAGCCCCGCACAGCCCGCTTTTACCTTCTCCCCAAAATCCACAAACCTGACTGTCCCGGTAGACCCATTGTCTCTGCCTGTTCTTGCCCCACCGAACTCATCTCCACCTACCTCGACTCCATACTATCCCCCTTGGTTAAATCCCTCCCCACCTATGTTCAAGACACCTCAGACACTCTCCGTCATCTCCGCGCATTCCACTCTCTAGGCCCTCACCCCCTCATCTTCACCATGGACGTCCAGTCACTGTACACCTCCATCCCCCACCAGGATGGTCTCAAAGCCCTCCGTTTTTTCCTCGACCGTAGAAGCAATCTATACCTGGCCACTGACACCCTCCTCCACCTAGCGGAGCTGGTACTTACACTCAATAACTTTTCATTTGACTCCTCCCATTTCCTCCAAATACAAGGCGTAGCTATGGGCACACGCATGGGCCCCAGCTACGCCTGCCTCTTTGTCGGGTACGTAGAACAATCCCTGTTCAATGCGTACCAGGGCCCCATCCCCGACCTCTACCTCCGCTACATCGATGATTGTTTTGGTGCCACATCCTGCACCCACACACAACTGACTGACTTCATCCGCTTCACCACCAACTTCCATCCGGCACTCAAATACACCTGGACCATTTCCGACACTTCCCTACCATTCCTTGACCTCACTATCTCCATCGCAGGTGATAGACTCCTTACCGACATCCACTACAAACCTACCGACTCCCATGGCTATCTGGACTACACTTCTTCCCACCCTGCTTCCTGTAAGGACTCCATCCCCCACTCCCAATTCCTCCGTCTACGCCGCATCTGCTCCCAGGATGAGGCGTTCCACACCAGGGCATCTGAAATGTCCTCATTCTTCAGGGAACGGGGGTTCCCCTCCTCCACCATAGATGAGGCTCGCACCAGGGTCTCTGCCATGCCCCGCAACACTGCTCTCTCTCCCCATCCCCCCACTCACAACAAAGGCAGAGTCCCCCTAGTCCTCACCTTTCACCCCACCAGCCGTCACATACAACAAGTGATCCTCCGTCAGTTTCGCCACCTCCAACGTGACCCCACCACTCGCCACATCTTCCCATCTCCCCCTATGTCTGCCTTCCGCAAAGACCGCTCCCTCCGTAACTCCCTTGTCAATTCTTCCCTTCCCTCCCATACCACCCCCTCCCCTGGTACTTTCCCTTGCAACCGCAAGAGATGCAACACTTGTCCCTTCACTTCCCCCCTCCACTCCATTCCAGGACCCAAGCAGTCGTTCCAGGTGCGACAGATGTTCACCTGCATCTCCTCCAACCTCATCTATTGCATTCGCTGCTCTAGATGCCAGCTGATCTACATCGGTGAGACCAAGCGGAGGCTTGGCGATCGTTTCGCCGAACACCTCCGGTCGGTCCGCAATAACCAACCTGAACTCCCGGTGGCTCAGCACTTCAACTCCCCCTCCCATTCCGTATCTGACCTCTCTGTCCTGGGTCTCCTCCATGGCCACAGCGAGCAACACCGTAAATTGGAGGAAATGCACCTCATATTCCGCTTGGGCAGTCTACATCCTGGTGGCCTGAACGTTGAATTCTCCCAATTCTGCTAGCCCTGGCTGTCCCCTCCCCTTCATCAGCCATCTGGTTGTCTCCGCCCCTCCCCCAGCCCTCGGGCTCCTCCTCCTCCTTTTCCTTTTTTCCTTTCTTCTCCCCACCCCCTATCAGTCTGAAGAAGGGTTTCGGCCCGAAACGTTACCTATTTCCTTCGCTCCATAGATGCTGCTGCACCCGCTGAGTTTCTCCAGCATTTTTGTGTACAGTCAATATCAGTACCCTGTTCCTGAATCAGTACCCTATTGCTGCTTTCCCCCCATATCCGTTGATTCCATTAGTCCACAAATAAATCTAACTCTCTCTTGAAAACATCCAGTGAGGTGAGGGGGGTGAGGGAGGAGGGGGTGAAGGAATGAGTGGGTGAGGGGGGTGCAGGTGGTAAGTGGGTGAGAGGGGTTGGGTGGATGGGGGGTGAGGAGGTGGGGTGAGGGAGGAGGGGGTGAGCAGTTGAGGGGGTTGAGGGAGGAGGGCGTGAGGGAGGAGGTGTTGAGGGGGGTGAGGAAGGAGGGGTTGAGGGGGGTGAGGGAGGAGGGTTTGAGGGGGGGGTGAGGAGGTGAGGGGGGAGTGGGTGAGGGGCGGTGAGTGGGGGTGAGTATGTGAGCGGGGAGTGAGTGGGTGAGGGGGTGCAGGTGGTGAGGCAGTGAGGGGGGTGAGTGGGGGTGAGGGGTGGTGCGGGTGGTGACGGGGTGCAGGTGGTGAGGTGGGTGAGAGGGGTTGGGGGTGAGGGAATGAATGGGTGAGGGGGGTGCAGGTGGTGAGGGTGATGGGGGGGGGTGATGGAGGAGGGGAGGGGTGAGGGTGGGGTGATGAAAGGGGGGGGTGAGTGGGTGAGGAGGTGTGGGTGGTGAGGGGGGGTGAGGGAGGCGGGGGGTAAGGGGAGGGAGGGTGAGGGGTGAGGTGTGAGTGGAGGAGGGGGAGAGGGGGTGAGTGGGCAGTGGATGAGGGTTTTGAGGGGGGAGTGGTGAGGGGGTGAGTATGTGAGCGGGGATGGGTGAGGGCATGAGTAGGTGAGGTGGGTGCAGGGGGAGAGGAAGGAGGGGAGGGAGTGAGTGGGTGAGGGTTGTGAGTAGGTGAGGGGGTGTGAGGTGGTGAGGTGGTGTGAGTGAGGGGGGTGAGGGGGTGAAGGTGGGGATGAAGGGCTGGGAGGATGTGAGTGGGGGGTGTGAGTGAGGGGGTGAAGGAGGGGATGAAGGGCTGGGGGTGAGTGGGGGGTGTGAGTGGGGGGGTGGAGCCGCCGCACGGACCATCGGGGATCCGCGTCTCGCCAACCGTCCGACAACTGTCGCTCGTTCGCGCTGCGCCGTGACGTCTAATCGCCCCGCCCACCTTGCGCCGTGACGTCATCGCCCCGCCCACCCTGCGCCGTGACGTCATCGCCCCGCCTACCCTGCGCCGTGACGCCTTTCCGCCCCGCCTACCCTGCGCCGTGACGTCCTGCCCATCCGAGGTCGTTGCTTCATGAGGAACTGTCAAGATGTCGGTTTATGTTTAAATGTGAAGTCGGCACCAACTGCCGGAGTGACGCAGCGGGACAGACGGGCAGCGTCTGTGGAGAGAAGCAACTGGGCGGCGTTTCAGCTCCACACCCTGATGATGATGCTGCTGCTGCACTGAAGGTAGACACAAAAAATGCTGCAGTAACTTTGTCATAGAGTGTGGAAACAGGCCCTTCAGGTGGCAATGTTACAACATTTTGAGATTTTTAAAATCTAGCCTGTAATTTATTCCATCTGATAAAGCATTAAAATAACTTAAATTTGACACCTAATTCCCTTTCATATCTTCAATATTAAAAAAAGTTATGGCCATTTTCATACTCGGAAATTAGCATCTTGTTCCCTATTGCTTTTCCATTGACTTAACACAAAAGCTGTGATCGAGGACAGTCAAAAGCCCATAGCTTTCTTAAAAATTAAAAGAACTGAATGAAATTTTGAATTATTATAGATTGAAGCATTCTGAAACAAATATGAAACATCTTACTTGAGTGACCTGAAATTAAATCATATAATTAGTTAGTTACCTAATTGTAGTTAATTCCCAATTATTATGCAAATTGACCATTGTGACGGAAATAGTAATAAACAGACTGCCTTGAAAATTAAAAAATGTGATATTCTCAAGGTCAGAACTTTAATATTATTGTAACGTTAAAACAAATAGTAAATACCCAACTAAAAATTCTTCATCAGTGTCATCAAATCAATTAAATTCATCTAAATTCAATTGTTAGATCTAAACATCTGTCCCATTCTTAAGAAAAGGCTAAACATTTAAAAAGAAATAGCCAATGTATCCAAATAACAAACTGATCAACATTCTGGCAGGCAGGTTTGATAGGGCTACATGTGTGGGTTTAAACTAAATAGTGGGGGGGGAGGGATTGACAAATTGGGAGTATAAAGATGGAGTTGAAGGGGAAGTGGCTACAGGAAAAATTACAAAAGATTCTCAACTTAATGGGAAGGAAAGCTTGAGAATGGACAACAGAGTAAGGTCAGGGCCAATTGCGAGAGGGGAAGTTCTAGACTGGGTATTGAGTAATGAGGAAGGGTTAGTTAGCAGTCTTGTTGTGCGTGCCCCCCAGGGCTAAAATCAAAAAGGGCCACTTTTCAACATAATTGTAAAAGGGGTAAGAGCGTTGTAAAAACAAGCCTGAAGGCTTTGTGTCTCAATGCAGGGAGCATTCGTAATAAGGTGGATGAGTTGAACGTGCAGATAGATATTAATGATTATGATATAGTTGGGATCACGGAGACATGGCTCCAGGGTGACCAAGGCTGGGAGCTGAACATCCAGGGATATTCAATATTCAGGAGGGATAGAGAGAAAGGAAAAGGAGGTGGGGTAGCGTTGCTGGTTAGAGAGGAGATTAACGCAGTGGAAAGGAAGGACATTAGCTTGGAGGATGTGGAATCGGTACGGGTAGAGCTGCGAAAGACTAAGGGGCAGAAAACGCTGGTGGGTGTTGTGTACAGGCCACCTAACAGTAGTAGTGAAGTTGGGGATGGCATCAAACAGGAAATTAGAAATGCGTGCAACAAAGGCAAAACAGTTATAATGGGTGACTTCAATCTACATATAGATTGGGTGAATCAAATTGGCAGGGGTGCTGAGGAAGAGGATTTCTTGGAATGTATGTGGGATAGTTATCTAAACCAACATGTAGAGGAACCAACGAGAGAGCAGGCTATTCTAGACAGGGTATTGAGTTATAAGGAAGGGTTAGTTAGCAGTCTTGTTGTGCGTGTCCCCTTGGGCAAGAGTGACCATAATATGGTTGAGTTCTTCATTAGGATGTAGAGTGACATTGTTAATTCAGAAACAATGGTTCTGAACTTAAAGAAAGGTAACTTTGAGGGTCTGAGACGTGAATTGGCCAAGATTGACTGGCAATTAGTTCTAAAAGGGTTGACGGTGGATATGCAATGGAAGGCATTTAAAGACTGCATGGATGAACTACAAAAATTGTTCATCCCAGTTTGGCAAAAGAATAAATCAGGGAAGGTAGTGCATCCGTGGATAACAAGGGAAATCAGGGATAGTATCAAAGCAAAAGATGATGCGTACAAATTAGCCAGAAAAAGCAGCATACGAGAGGACTGGGAGAAATTCAGAGACCAGCAGAGGAGGACAAAGGGCTTAATTAGGAAAGGGAAAATAGATTATCGAAAATAGATACATAGAAAATAGGTGCAGGAGTAGGTCATTCGGCCCTTCGAGCCTGCACCGCCATTCAATATGATCATGGCTGATCATCCAACTCAGTATCCCGTACCTGCCTTCTCTCCATACCCCCTGATCCCTTTAGCCACATGGGCCACATCTAACTCCCTCTTAAATATAGCCAATGAACTGGCCTCAACTACCCTCTGTGGCAGAGAGTTCCAGAGATTCACCACTCTCTGTGTGAAAAAGTTTTTCCTCATCTCGGTCTTAAAGGATTTCCCCCTTATCCTTAAGCTGTGACCCCTTGTCCTGGACTTCCCCAACATCGGGAACAATCTTCCTGCATCTAGCCTGTCCAACCCCATAAGAATTTTGTACGTTTCTATAAGATCCCCTCTCAATCTCCTAAATTCTAGCGAGTATAAGCCAAGTCTCTCCAGTCTTTCTTCATATGAAAGTCCTGACATCCCAGGAATCAGTCTGGTGAACCTTCTCTGCACTCCCTCTATGGCTATAATGTCCTTCCTCAGATTTGGAGACCAAAACTGTACGCAATACTCCAGGTGTGGTCTCACCAAGACCCTGTACAACTGCGGTAGAACCTCCCTGCTCCTATACTCAAATCCTCTAGCTATGAAGGCCAACATACCATTCGCTTTCTTCACTGCCTGCTGCACCTGCATGCCTACTTTCAATGACTGGTGTACCATGACACCCAGGTCTCGCTGCATCTCCCCATTTCCTAATCGGCCACCATTTAGATAATAGTCTGCCTTCCCGTTTTTGCCACCAAAGTGGATAACCTCACATTTATGCACATTATACTGCATCTGCCAAACATTTGCCCACTCACCCAGCCTATCCAAGTCACCTTGCAGTCTCCTAGCATCCTCCTCACAGCTAACACTGCCCCCCAGCTTAGTGTCATCCGCAAACTTGGAGATGTTGCTTTCAATTCCCTCGTCCAGATCGTTAATATAAATTGTAAATCGCTGGGGTCCCAGCACTGAGCCTTGCGGTACCCCACTAGTCACTGCCTGCCATTGTGAAAAGGACCCGTTTACTCCTACTCTTTGCTTCCTGTTTGCCAGCCAGTTCTCTATCCACATCAATACTGAACCCCCAATACCGTGTGATTTAAGTTTGTATCCTAATCTCTTATGTAGTACCTTGTCGAAAGCCTTCTGAAAGTCCAGATACAACACATCCACTGGTTCTCCCCTATCCACTCTACTAGTTACATCCTCGAAAAATTCTATAAGATTCGTCAGACACGATTTACCTTTCGTAAATCCATGCTGACTTTGTCCAATGATTTCACCACTTTCCAAATGTGCTGCTATCCCATCTTTAATAACTGACTCTAGCAGTTTCCCCACTACCGATGTTAGACTAACTGGTCTGTAATTCCCCGTTTTCTCTCTCCCTCCCTTCTTAAAAAGTGGGGTTACGTTTGCTACCCTCCAATCCTCAGGAACTACTCCAGAATCTAAAGAGTTTTGAAAAATTATCACTAATGCATCCACTATTTCTGGAGCTACTTCCTTAAGTACTCTGGGATGCAGCCTATCTGGCCCTGGAGATTTATCGGCCTTTAATCCATTCAATTTACCCAACACCACTTCCCGACTAACCTGGATTTCACTCAGTTGCTCCATCTCCTTTGACCCGCGGCCCCCTGCTATTTCCGGCAGATTATTTATGTCTTCCTAAGTGAAGACGGAACCAAAGTAGTTATTCAATTGGTCCGCCATATCCTTGTTCCCCATGATCAATTCACCTGTTTCTGACTGCAAGGGACCTACATTTGTTTTAACTAATCTCTTTCTCTTCACATATCTATAAAAACGTTTGCAGTCAGTTTTTATGTTCCCTGCCAGTTTCCTTTCATAATCTATTTTCCCTTTCCTAATTAAGCCCTTTGTCCTCCTCTGCTTGTCTCTGAATTTCTCCCAGTCCTCTGGTATGCTGCTTTTTCTGGCTAATTTGTACGCATCATCTTTCGCTTTGATACTATCCCTGATTTCCCTTGTTATCCACGGATGCACTACCTTCCCTGATTTATTCTTTTGCCAAACTGGGATGAACAATTTTTGTAGTTCATCCATGCAGTCTTTAAATGCCTTCCATTGCATATCCACCGTCAACCCTTTTAGAACTAATTGCCAGTCAATCTTGGCCAATTCACGTCTCATACCCGCAAAGTTACCTTTCTTTAAGTTCAGAACCGTTGTTTCTGAATTAACAATGTCACTCTCCATCCTAATGAAGAACTCAACCATATTATGGTCACTCTTGCCTAAGGGGGCACGCACAACAAGTCTGCTAACTAACCCTTCCTCATTACTCAATACCCAGTCTAGAATAGCCTGCTCTCTCGTTGGTTCCTCTACAAGTTGGTTTAGATAACTATCCCTCATACATTCCAAGAAATCCTCTTCCTCAGCACCCCTGCCAATTTGATTCACCCAATCTATATGTAGATTGAAGTCACCCATTATAACTGTTTTGCCTTTGTTGCACGCATTTTTAATTTCCTGTTTGATGCCATCCCCAACTTCACTACTACTGCTAGGTGGCCTGTACACAACACCCACCTGCGTTTTCTGCCCCTTAGTGTTTCGCAGCTCTACCCATACCGATTCCACATCCTCCAAGCTAATGTCCTTCCTTTCCACTGCGTTAATCTCCTCTCTAACCAGCAACGCTACCCCACCTCCTTTTCCTTTCTCTCTATCCTGAATATTGAATATCCCTGGATGTTCAGCTCCCAGCCTTGGTCACCATGGAGCCATGTCTCCGTGATCCCAAGTATATCATAATCATTAATATCTATCTGCACGTTCAACTCATCCACCTTATTACGAATGCTCCTTGCATTGAGACACAAAGCCTTCAGGCTTGTTTTTACAACACTCTTATCCCTTATACAATTATGTTGAAAAGTGGCTCTTTTTGATTTTTGCCCTGGATTTGTCTGCCTGCCACTTTTACTTTTCACCTTGCTACCTATTGCTTCCGCCCGCATTTTACACCCCTCTGGTTCTCTGCTCACCCATTTAAGAACCCCACCACC
Organism: Malacoraja senta; assembly: GCA_038087875.1. Lineage (NCBI taxonomy): Eukaryota > Metazoa > Chordata > Chondrichthyes > Rajiformes > Rajidae > Malacoraja > Malacoraja senta. The sequence continues at coordinate 148,539 of JAXLNO010004522.1, forward strand.
TCTTATTCTCTGTTTATTATTGTTTTCTTCTTTCCCCCCTACATGTTGGGTCTGAGTGCTTTCCTTCTCTGCCTCCTGCCTCACACACTGTCTAATAGCATTCTCTATTTGAGTCCCTCCCCCCAACCATTCTAGTTTAAAGTCTCCCCAGTAGCCTTTGCAGATCTCCCCGCCAGGATATCGGTCCCCCTCAGGTTCAAGTGCAACCTATCCTTTTTGTACAGGTCGAACCTTCCACAAAAGAGGTCCCAATGATCCAGAAATTTGAATCCCTGCCTTCTGCACCAGTCCTTCAGCCACGCATTTATCCTCCACCTCGCTCCATTCCTACTCTCACTGTCGCGTGGCACAGGCAGTAATCCCGAGATTGTTACCTTTGCTGTCCTTCTCTTTAACTCCCCTCCTAACTCCCTAAATTCTCCTTTCAGGACCTCTTCTCTTTTTTTACCTATGTCATTGGTACCTATATGTATCACGACCTCGGGCTCCTCTCCCTGCCCTTTCAGGATGTCTTGGACACGTTGAGACACATCACAGACCCTGGCACCAGGGAGGCAAACTACCATCCGGGTCTCCCGACTGCGTCCACAGAATCGCCTGTCTGACCCCCTAACTATAGAGTCCCCTATTAATATTGCCCTCCTCTTCTTTTCCTTACCCTTCTGAGCAACAGGACCGGTCTCTATACCGGAGGCCCGGCCGCTGTCGCTACCCCCAGGTAGGCTGTCCACCCCAACAGTGCTCAAAGAGGAGTACTTATTGTCAAGGTGTACAGCCACCGGGGTACTCTCTAGTCCCTGCCTGTGCCCCTTGCCTCTCCCAACCGTGATCCACTTGCCTGCCTCCTGTGGTGTTGGAGTGACCACATCCCTGTAACTCCTCTCAATGACTTCCTCGCTCTCCCTGACCAGACGGAGGTCATCGAGCTGCTGCTCCAGGTTCCTAATACGGTCCATTAGGAGCCCCATCTCGATACACCTGGCAGGGAACATAACAACTGACTGCAAAAGTTTTTATAGATATGTGAAGAGAAAGAGATTAGTTAAAACAAATGTAGGTCCCTTGCAGTCAGAAACAGGTGAATTGATCATGGGGAACAAGGATATGGCGGACCAATTGAATAACTACTTTGGTTCCGTCTTCACTAAGGAAGACATAAATAATCTGCCGGAAATAGCAGGGGACCACGGAGATGGAGGAACTGAGTGAAATCCAGATTAGTCGGGAAGTGGTGTTGGGTAAATTGAATGGATTAAAGGCCGATAAATCACCAGGGCCAGATAGGCTGCATCCCAGAGTACTTAAGGAAGTAGCTCCAGAAATAGTGGATGCATTAGTGATAATTTTTCAAAACTCTTTAGATTCTGGAGTAGTTCCTGAGGATTGGAGGGTAGCAAACGTAACCCCACTTTTTAAGAAGGGAGGGAGAGAGAAAACTGGGAATTACACACCAGTTAGTCTAACATTGGTAGTGGGGAAACTGCTAGAGTAAGTTATTAAAGATGGGATAGCAGCATATTTGAAAAGTGGTGAAATCATTGGACAAAGTCAACATGGATTTACGAAAGGTAAATCATGGCTGACGAATCTTATAGAATTTTTCGAGGATGTATCTAGTAGAGTGGATAGGGGAGAACCAGTGGATGTGTTGTATCTGGACTTTCAGACGGCTTTCGACAAGGTCCCACATAAGAGATTAATATACAAACTTAAAGCACACGGTATTGGGGGTTCAGTATTGATGTGGATAGAGAACTGGCTGGCAAACAGGAAGCAAAGAGTAGGAGTAAACGGGTCCTTTTCACAATGGCAGGCAGTGACTAGTGGGGTACCACAAGGCTCAGTGCTGGGACCCCAGCTATTTACAATTTATATTAATGAACTGGATGAGGGAATTGAAGGCAACATCTCCAAGTTTGCGGATGACACTAAGCTGGGGGGCAGTGTTAGCTGTGAGGAGGATGCCAGGAGACTGCAAGGTGACTTGGATAGGCTGGGTGAGTGGGCAAATGTTTGGCAGATGCAGTATAATGTGGATATATGTGAAGTTATCCACTTTGGTGGCAAAAACAGGAAAGCAGACTATTATCTAAATGGTGGCCGATTAGGAAAAGGGGAGATGCAGCGAGACCTGGGTGTCATGGTACACCAGTCATTGAAAGTAGGCATGCAGGTGCAGCAGGCAGTGAAGAAAGCGAATGGTATGTTAGCATTCATAGCAAAAGGATTTGAGTATGGGAGCAGGGAGGTTCTACTGCAGTTGTACAGGGTCTTGGTGAGACCACACCTGGAGTATTGCGTACAGTTTTGGTCTCCAAATCTGAGGAAGGACATTATAGCCATAGAGGGAGTGCAGAGAAGGTTCACCAGACTAATTCCTGGGATGTTAGGACTTTCATATGAAGAAAGACTGGATAGACTTGGCTTATACTCGCTAGAATTTAGGAGATTGAGAGGGGATCTTATAGAAACTTACAAAATTCTTATGGGGTTGGACAGGCTAGATGCAGGAAGATTGTTCCCGATGTTGGGGAAATCCAGGACAAGGGGTCACAGCTTAAGGATAATGGAGAAATCCTTTAAGACCGAGATGAGGAAAAACTTTTTCACACAGAGAGTGGTGAATCTCTGGAACTCTCTGCCACAGAGGGTAGTTGAGGCCAGTTGATTGGCTATATTTAAGAGGGAGTTAGATGTGGCCCTTGTGGCTAAAGGGATCAGGGGGTATGGAGAGAAGGCAGGTACGGGATACTGAGTTGGATGATTAGCCATGATCATATTGAATGGCGGTGCAGGCTCGAAGGGCCGAATGGCCTACTCCTGCACCTATTTTCTATGTATCTATGAAAGTGATTTAGTGTTATGTAATGAACCGGATTTGATAAAGGACCTCGAGGTTAATGAGCCATTAGGAGGCAGTGACCATAACATGGTCAGGTTTAATCTACAATTGTAGAGGGAGAAGGGTAGATCGGAAGTGTCAGTGTTGCAGTTGAATAAAGGGGACTATGGGGCCATGATGGAGGAGCTGGCCAAAGTTGACTGGAAAGATACACTAGCAGGGATGACAGTGGAACAAAAATGGCAAGAGTTTCTAGGAATAATACAGAAGGTGCAGGATCAGTTCATTCCTAGGTGGAAGAAAGATTCCAAGGGGAGAAAGGGACGACCATGGCTGACAAGGGACGTCAGGGACAGTATAAAAATTAAAGCGAAGAAGTACAACGTAGCAAAGATGAGCGGGAAGCAAGAGGATTGGGTAATGTTTAAAGAACAACAGAAGATAACCCAAAAGACAATACAGGGAGAAAAGATGAGGTACGAAGGTAAGCTAGCCAAGAATATAAAGCATGATAGTAAAAGCTTCTTTCGGTATGTGAAGAGGAAAAAGTTAGTTAAGACCAAAGTTGGACCCTTGAAGACCGAAAAAGGTGAATTTATTATGGGGAACAAGGAAATGGCAGATGAGTTGAACAGGTACTTTGGATCTGTCTTCACTAAGGAGGACACAAAGCTAGCTTCTTTCAGCTTCGGACGATAGCTAAAATAAAACAATTCCTCCACTTTGATGACCTCGAAAAGATCATCCACACATTTATCTCCTCCCGCCTAGATTACTGCAACTCCCTTTACACTGGCATCAGCCAATCTTCCCTGTCCTGCCTGCAACTGGTCCAAAATGCCGCAGCGAGACTCCTCACGGGCACCCGAAAAAGGGACCACATCACCCCGAACCTGGCCTCTCACCACTGCCTCCCTGTGCGGTTCCGTATACATTTCAAGATCCTCCTCTATGTCTACAAAGCCCTCAATGGGCTTGCCCCCACCTACATCAAAAGCCTTCTTACCCAACACTCCACCTCCAGGTCCCTCAGATCGGCCGACTTGGGGTTGCTGAATATCCCACGGTCTAGGCATAAGCTCAGGGGCGACCGCGCCTTTCCAGTTGCAGCTCCTAGACTGTGGAACAGCATCCCCCTTCCCATCAGAACTGCCCCCTCCATCGACACCTTTAAATCAAGACTAAAAACTTATCTATACTCCCAATCCTTTCTTGACGTCCTCTGAGCGAGGGTTATATGCAAGTAGTTTGTTTGTTTATACTATTCTTATAACAAATGTAAAGCACTTTGGTCAACGAGAGTTTGGATAGCAGTAACAGGATCGGTCCGAGTCAGCATGGATTTACGAAGGGGAAATCATGCTTGACTAATCTTCTGGAATTTTTTAAAGATGTAACTAGGAAAATGGACAAGGGAGAGCCAGTGGATGTAGTGTATCTGGACTTTCAGAAAGCATTTGATAAGGTCCCACATAGGAGTTTAGTGGGCAAAATTAGGGCACATGGTATTGGGGGTAGAGTGCTGACATAGATAGATAAGTTGTTGGCAGACAGGAAACAAAGAGTAGGGATTAACGGGTCCCTTTCAGAATGGCAGGCAGTTAGTGACTAGTGGGGTACCGAAAAGCTCGGTGCTGGGACCACAGCTTTTTACAATATCTCAATGATTTGGATGAAGGGATTCAAAGTAACATTAGCAAATTTGCAGATGACACAAAGCTGGGTGGCAGTGTGAACTGTGAGCAGGATGCTATGAGAATGCAGGGTGACTTGGACGGGTTGGGGGAGTGGGCAGATGCATGGCAGATGAAGTTTAATGCGGATAAATGTGAGGTTATCCACTTTGGTAGCAAAAACAGGAAGGCAGATTACTATCTAAATGGCGTCAAGTTGGGAAAAGGGGAAGTACAACGGGATCTGGGGGTCCTTGTACATTGGTCTATGAAAGTAAGCATGCAGGTACAGCAGGCAGTGAAGAAAGCGAATGGCATGTTGGCCTTTATATCAAGAGGAATCAAATATAGGAACAAAGAGGTCCTTCTGCAGTTGTACAGAGCCCTAGTGAGACCACACCTGGAGTATTGTGTGCAGTTTTGGTCCCCTAATTTGAGGAAGGACATTCTTGCTATTGAGGGAGTGCAGCGTAGGTTTACAAGGTTAATTCCCGGCATGGCAGGACTGTCATATGCTGAGAGAATGGAGCAGCTAGGCTTGTACACTCTGGAGTTTAGAAGGATGAGAGGGGATCTCATTGAAACATATAAGATTGTTAAGGGCTTGGACATGCTTGAGGCAGGAAACATGTTCCCGATGTTGGGGGAGTCCAGAACCAGGGGCCACAGTTTAAGAATAAGGAGTAAGCCATTTAGAACGGAGACGAGGAAACACTTTTTCTCACAGAGAGTGGTGAGTCTGTGGAATTCTCTGCCTCAGAGGGCGGTGGAGGCAGGTTCTCTGGATACTTTCAAGAGAGAGCTAGATAGGGCTCTTAAAAATAGCGGAGTCAGGGGATATGGGGAGAAGGCAGGAACGGGGTACTGATTGGGGATGATCATCCATGATCCCATTGAATGGCGATGCTGGCTTGAAGGGCCAAATGGCCTACTCCTGCACCTATTGTCTATTGTATAGTGATCCCATTCACACAAGAATTCACAATATAACATGATTTTAAAATCTCACTTTGTCATGAATTTCTATGCCAATAGAAGCAATTGAATGTTTAAATCCCATTAATTGTACTCTGTTGGTTTATAACACTGCTGCAGGCAAGGGTCGCTTTACACAGACATTAATTCAAAATCCACAAACATCCACTCTCAAGATAATCAAAATAATTATTTTTGCACAATCATGTCATAAGAACATCTAAATTATCTATATTTGTGTTATTGTCTATCCATGATCAATATTTTCATCCTAAACCTGACTAAAATCTATGTACTGTGGAAGTTTTCAATCAGATATTTAGTATGAAAATATTGATCGTGGACAGACAATAACACAAAATATAGATGATTTGGATGTTCTTATGACATGAGTGTGCAAAAAAATAATGAATTTGATTATCTTGAGAGTGGACTGTGATAGATTGGAATGTGGCTGCTGCCATGATTTAAGCCCCGCGATATCGGCAGACAAGGCACGGCCGATATTGGGGCCTGAATAACATATTTTGCATCATCAGATTAAAATGAAATCACACCAAAAAGCAAGGTAAGATGTTAAATATACGACATATCTTTTTTTTTTTGTCCTTGATGTTGATTTTGATCCATGATGTTGAAGGCGTTAGAAGTCGCGTTTAACTTCAATCCAGTGATGCAATCGACCAGCAACTTAAAAAAAAAAACGGGAACGGGTTCGCAGAACAAATTTTCTTCATCAGCTTGTAGTCCGAGTAAATCCCTCTCCGACAACCAATACAAAACTGCATATTAATCCCCCCCCCCCCCCACAGCCTCCGGAATTGCACGCAAGGGCAGTGGGCAGATCTGGAGCGCCACTGATGTTAGGATTTTGTAACAACACTACTCTGGACCAACAGGACCTTCAGGCCCTTTAAGAATAAGGGGTGGGCCATTTCAAGATTCAAAATTCAATTTAATTGTCACTTAATTAAGGTACAGAGAAACTGTCAAAGTTCGTCTCTTAAAAAGCAGACAGCAACAAAATTGTTAAAGGTAAACCAAGCCAATCTTTAATCAATCATCAACTGTGAGTGGTGGGTAGTACAAAGAGACAACGTTGCTCAGTCTGTCCCTGGGCTCCACTCAATGAACAAAGGAAAGTTAGTGTAATTATACATTTTCTTATCAACAAAACACCGTCTAAATCTGAGGGAAAGATCTGTAGCCTTAGGGAAACAAGGGAGGCTGCACTCATATATTTGCAATGTCTGCCTTATTCTCAAATCTTGGCACAGCTTCAGTACAGCTGCCCATTCCGGAAGAACAACTAACTCCATTTTGTTTTCAAATGACTTCCATCTTGGTCCCAGAATGCGCATCCGTCTGTGAACTAAAACAAGCTTGTAAGACTTAGATGAAAGCCACTACCTTGTCCTTAGCTGGGATAGGCAGTTCAGACAGATATTTAATATGGTGCACAAAAATGCTGGAGAAACTCAGCGGGTGCAGCAGCATCTATGGAGCGAAGGAAATAGGCAACGCTTCGGGCCGAAACCCTTCTTTAATATGGTGCTGTGCCCAGACAATATATCTCTATGTTAATACATTGTTTCAATGATTAGTATAAACCAAGCTTTTAAGATTTTCCCAGACTTCATTCTGCTGGGAAAGTTTTCTTTTTAAATTTGACTGCTTTCTGTTGTTCAGCAACTCTCCATTTTTAATTTACGAAACAAACTTGACCAAATTAAACTCTTTCATTCCCTCCTCTTTATCATATTGTAATAACCTTCACATTCCTCGGTATTTACACAATGGTCGCAAGCATTTAATGATGACAAGTAGAGCAATGATCAACAGAAAGATGAAGCCACAATGTATCAGGGTACCCCAAATTCCAATGACCCAATTGAAAGGCCACCAGTTCCCATATTCCTTACCATATCCATGCATGTCACTGCTAACCTTACGGATTATTTTAATTTCGAGGGGAATGTGGGCAGCTAGGTCAGTGATATTAAAGGGTTTATCAGGGATATAGGTGCAACACTCTTGTTCTATTAGAGCACAGGTGCCCCCTTTTTCTGCCAAGTTAAAGTCTAATGCCCCATGATTTTGCAAGACCATAGTGTGGATGGCAACCATTTCTGCTGAAAGAGATATCATGGCTGCCTTTGCATCTGTTGGGGCTCCGACAGTTGCATTTGCCATTACTTCTATGGCAGAAGCCATATTGAGCAACTCCCTAGCTGACTTGGCTGTCCCGTACTTGGGGAAAGCGATCATCCAAAACCTCTGTGTTTCTGAGATCTCCCTTTTATCTCTCAGGGTTCTAGTTATCTCTGCAAGATCCTGGACCATCCTCATACGGGGAACAACATTGGCTAAATAGCAGCACCCGTTCCAGTGGTTGTTCTTTCCCTCCTTTCCCAAGTGCTGTAGTCTCCCGGTGGCAGCCATGGGTATGCCCATAACCCACACACAAAGTATGTTCCATTCACTGGTCTTGGTGGTCCCTGAGGAGAGATTGTGGTGCATGAGCTGTTTCCCAAATGTATCCCTTTTTCTGGGTAGTTGCAGTGACATGATGTATTTCAGGGCTCTCGCTTAACTGTTTTCCCCTGTTGCCAGCCTGGCACCCTTGGCAGCTTTTTAGGTTGCCAAATGACGGTTTAGGTGGTCATTTAAGATGGCTTGCATGCCGCGTGCGATAATGTGCTCGGACGAAGTGCGTAGTTACCATTCGGAATTATACTCAATGAAGCATTCACATATTATTTCTGCTTCAAATAAAGTCACAAACTAAACATATTCACCAATCAAGACATGATATATCCCACAATGACATGCAGCAAAATTATAAGACAGTATCTCAACTCTTTTTACACATTGCAATTAATGCAATTTCTATTAGTTCTTTCCACTTCCAAACAAAAATGTGGTTGGATTATTCAGTGTATAGAAACATAGAAAATAGGTGCAGGAGTAGGCCATTCGGCCCTTCGAGCCTGCTCCGCCATTTGATATGATCATGGCTGATCATCCAACTCAGTATCCCATCCCTGCCTTCTCTCTATACCCCCTGATCCCTTTAGCCACAAGGGCCACATCTAACTTAAATATAGCCAATGAACTGGCTTCAACTACCTTCTGTGGCAGAGAATTCCACAGATTCACCACTCTCTGTGTAAAAAATGATTTCCTCATCTCGGTCCTAAAAGTCTTCCCTCTTATCCTTAAACTGTGACCACTAGTTCTGGACTTCCCCAACATCGGGAATAATCTTCCTGCATCTAGCCTGTCCAACCACTTAAGAATTTTGTAAGTTTCTATAAGTTCCCCCCTCAGTCTTCTGAATTCCAACGTGTACAAGCCGAGTCTATCCAGTCTTTCCTCATATGAAAGTCCTGCCATCCCAGGAATCAGTCTGGTGAACCTTCTCTGTACGCCCTTTATGGCAAGAATGTCTTTCCTCAGATTAGGAGACCAAAACTGTACGCAATACTCCAGGTGTGGTCTCACCAAGACCCTGTACAACTGCAGTAGAACCTCCCTGCTCTTATACTCAAATCCTTTTGCTATGAATGCTAACATACCATTTGCTTTCTTCACTGCCTGCTGCACCTGCATTCCTACTTTCAATGACTGGTATACCATGACACCCAGGTCTCGTTGCATCTCCCCTTTTCCTAATCAGCCACCATTCAGTTAATAGTCTACTTTCCTGTTTTTGCCACCAAAGTGGATAACATCATATTTATCCACATTATACTGCATCTGCCATGCCTTTGCCCACTCACCCAACCTATCCAAGTCACCTTGCAGCCTCCTAGCATCCTCCTCACAGCTAACACTGCCCCCCCCAGCTTCGTGTCATCTGCAAACTTGGAGATGTTGCATTCAATTCCCTCATCCAGGTCATTAATATATATTGTAAATAGCTGGGGTCCCAGCACTGAGCCTTGCGGTACCCCACTAGTCACTTCCTGCCATTCTGAAAAGGACCCATTTACTCCTTCTCTTTGCTTCCTGTCTGCCAGCCAGTTCTTTATCCACATCAATACTGAACCCCCAATACCATGTGCTTTAAGTTTGTATGCTAATCTCTTATGTGGGACCTTGTCGAAAGACTTCTGAAAGTCCAGATATAACACATCCACTGGTTCTCCCTTATCCACTCTACTAGTTACATCCTCAAAAATTCTATAAGATTCGTCAGACATGATTTTCCTTTCATAAATCCATGCTGACTTTGTCCAATGAACTCACCACTTTCCAAATGTGCAGCTATCCCATCTTTAATAACTGACTCCAGAATTTTCCCACCACCGATGTTAGACTAACTGGTCTGTAATTCCCCGTTTTCTCTCTCCCTCCCCTTTTAAAAAGTGGGGTTACATTAGCTACCCTCCAGTCCTCAGGAACTACTCCAGAATCTAAAGAGTTTTGAAAAACTATCACTAATGCATCCACTATTTCTGCGGCTACTTCCTTAAGTACTCTGGGATGCAACTTATCCAGCCCTGGGGATTTATCGGCCTTTAATCCATTCAATTTACCTAACACCACTTCCCGGCTAACCTGGATTTCACTCAGTTCCTCCATCTCATTTAACCCCCGGTCCCTTGCTATTTCCGGCAGATTATTTATGTCTTCCTTAGTGAAGACAGAACCAAAGTAATTATTCAATTGGTCTGCCATGTCCTTGTTCCCTATGATCAATTTGCCTGTTTCTGACTGCAAGGAACCTACATTTGTTTTAACTAATCTTTTCCTCTTCACATATCTATAAAAACGTTTGCAGTCAGTTTTTATGTTCCCTGCCAGTTTTCTTTCATAATCTATTTTCCCTTTCCTAATTAAGCCTTTTGACCTCCTCTGCTGGACTCTGAATTTCTCGCAGTCCTCTGGTAGGCTGCTTGTTCTGGCTAATTTGTAGGCTTCCTCTTTTGTTTTGATACTATCCCTGATTTCCCTTGTTATCCACGGATGCACTACCTTCCCATATTATGGTCACTCTTGCCCAAGGGGCCACGCACAACAAGGCTGCTAACTAACCCTTCCTCATTACTCAATACCCAGTCACAGTATGATCAACCTGTGTCAATAAATCCTGGACCATGGTAACATATATGTGTACGTATAGTTGTGAATGTTGCTCATTACATAACTCCAGTACTGATACTCCATTTTAAGAGCATTGATTTGCCGTTAAAGTGAATTCTATAATAACGTGTCAACGGCAGCAGTGACAATCGAACACTGCGGTTTTAATGTTTCACGTGTTCACAATTTAATTTATCCTTTATGGATTAAAACAAATAAGAACATTGGGAATTAAAACACATTTGATTGCACTCCGTTATCAAACATAGTCAATGTTCGGTCTGAAGACATTTCCAGCACAATAGGGTCAGGGAGGGTGTGTGTGTGTGAATCAGTGCAGGGTGGATAGATGGCGGGGGTGGGGGGGGGGGGTTAGAAGGCAGTCGGTGCAGAACGGATGGATTGAGGCAGGTGAATTAGTACGTGTTGGTTGGAGTAGGTAAAATTGTGAGGGGAGAGCTCCGGGGATGTCAGTGGAGTTGAATGGGGGGGTTCAGTACTGGATGGATGGGGTAGACAAAAGTGCTGGAGAAACTCTGCGGGTGAGGCAGCATCTATGGAGCGAAGGAAATAGGCAACGTTTTGGGTCGAGACCCTTCTTCAGACTGTTCCCCCCATTCTTCTTGAATGGGAGGATCAGTACAGGATGGACGGGGGGGGTGGGGGGAGCGAATGACGGGCCCCGAACAGCGGCCTCGGAGTGCGAGAGGGTTTGTTTTGAAAGCCCGTTAGCGGATTTACAAGCAGAGGCCCTTATCAGGGCGGGCGGGTGGCGGGAGGAGGAGGAGATGGAACCGGTGTCGCGGCCGCTGCTGCCACTGTTCGGGGCCCGTCATTCACTCGGACCCTTCCTCACATAGATACATAGAAAATAGGTGCAGGAGTAGGCCATTCGGCCCTTCGAGCCTGCACCGCCATTCAATATGATCATGGCTGATCATCCAACTCAGTATCCCGTACCTGCCTTCTCTCCATACCCCCTGATCCCTTTAGCCACAAGGGCCACATCTAACTCCCTCTTAAATATAGCCAATGAACTGGCGTCAACTACCCTCTGTGGCAGAGAGTTCCAGAGATTCACCACTCTCTGTGTGAAAAAGTTTTTCCTCATCTCGGTCCTAAAGGATTTCCCCCTTATCCTTAAGCTGTGACCCCTTGTCCTGGACTTCCCCAACATCGGGAACAATCTTCCTGCATCTAGCCTGTCCAACCCCATAAGAATTTTGTACGTTTCTATAAGATCCCCTCTCAATCTCCTAAATTCTAGCGAGTACAAGCCAAGTCTATCCAGTCTTTCTTCATATGAAAGTCCTGACATCCCAGGAATCAGTCTGGTGAACCTTCTCTGCACTCCCTCTATGGCTATAATGTCCTTCCTCAGATTTGGAGACCAAAACTGTACGCAATACTCCAGGTGTGGTCTCACCAAGACCCTGTACAACTGCAGTAGAACCTCCCTGCTCCTATACTCAAATCCTCTTGCTATGAAGGCCAACATACCATTCGCTTTGTGTTAAAGAAGGAACTGCAGATGCTGGAAAATCGAAGGTACACAAAAATGCTGGAGAAACTCAGCGGGTGCAGCAGCATCTATGGAGCGAAGGAAATAGGTAACGTTTCGGGCCAAAACCCTTATTCAGACCATTCGCTTTCTTCACTGCCTGCTGCACCTGCATGCCTACTTTCAATGACTGGTGTACCATGACACCCAGGTCTCGCTGCACCTCCCCATTTCCTAATCGGCCACCATTTAGATAATAGTCTGCCTTCCCGTTTTTGCCACCAAAGTGGATAACCTCACATTTATCCACATTATACTGCATCTGCCAAACATTTGCCCACTCACCCAGCCTATCCAAGTCACCTTGCAGTCTCCTAGCATCCTCCTCACAGCTAACACTGCCCCCCAGCTTAGTGTCATCCGCAAACTTGGAGATGTTGCTTTCAATTCCCTCGTCCAGATCATTAATATAAATTGTAAATAGCTGGGGTCCCAGCACTGAGCCTTGCGGTACCCCACTAGTCACTGCCTGCCATTGTGAAAAGGACCCGTTTACTCCTACTCTTTGCTTCCTGTTTGCCAGCCAGTTCTCTATCCACATCAATACTGAACCCCCAATACCGTGTGATTTAAGTTTGTATCCTAATCTCTTATGTGGTACCTTGTCGAAAGCCTTCTGAAAGTCCAGATACAACACATCCACTGGTTCTCCCCTATCCACTCTACTAGTTACATCCTTGAAAAATTCTATAAGATTCGTCAGACACGATTTACCTTTCGGAAATCCATGCTGACTTTGTCCAATGATTTCACCACTTTCCAAATGTGCTGCTATCCCATCTTTAATAACTGACTCTAGCAGTTTCCCCACTACCGATGTTAGACTAACTGGTCTGTAATTCCCCGTTTTCTCTCTCCCTCCCTTCTTAAAAAGTGGGGTTACGTTTGCTACCCTCCAATCCTCAGGAACTACTCCAGAATCTAAAGAATTTTGAAAAATTATCACTAATGCATCCACTATTTCTGGAGCTACTTCCTTAAGTACTCTGGGATGCAGCCTATCTGGCCCTGGTGATTTATCGGCCTTTAATCCATTCAATTTACCCAACACCACTTCCCGACTAACCTGGATTTCACTCAGTTGCTCCATCTCCTTTGACCCGCGGCCCCCTGCTATTTCCGGCAGATTATTTATGTCTTCCTTAGTGAAGACGGAACCAAAGTAGTTATTCAATTGGTCCGCCATATCCTTGTTCCCCATGATCAATTCACCTGTTTCTGACTGCAAGGGAGCTACATTTGTTTTAACTAATCTCTTTCTCTTCACATATCTATAAAAACTTTTGCAGTCAGTTTTTATGTTCCCTGCCAGTTTCCTTTCATAATCTATTTTCCCTTTCCTAATTAAGCCCTTTGTCCTCCTCTGTTGGTCTGAATTTCTCCCAGTCCTCTGGTATGCTGCTTTTTCTGGCTAATTTGTACGCAACATCTTTTGCTTTGATACTATCCCTGATTTCCCTTGTTATCCACGGATGCACTACCTTCCCTGATTTATTCTTTTGCCAAACTGGGATGAACATTTTTTGTAGTTCATCCTTGCAGTCTTTAAATGCCTTCCATTGCATATCCACCGTCAACCCTTTTAGAACTAATTGCCAGTCAATCTTGGCCAATTCACGTCTCATATCCTCAAAGTTACCTTTCTTTAAGTTCAGAACCGTTGTTTCTGAATTAACAATGTCACTCTCCATCCTAATGAAGAACTCAACCATATTATGGTCACTCTTGCCCAAGGGGGCACGCACAACAAGTCTGCTAACTAACCCTTCCTCATTACTCAATACCCAGTCTAGAATAGCCTGCTCTCTCGTTGGTTCCTCTACATGTTGGTTTAGATAACTATCCCTCATACATTCCAAGAAATCCTCTTCCTCAGCACCCCTGCCAATTTGATTCACCCAATCTATATGTAGATTGAAGTCACCCATTATAACTGTTTTGCCTTTGTTGCACGCATTTCTAATTTCCTGTTTGATGCCATCCCCAACTTCACTACTACTGCTAGGTGGCCTGTACAGAACACCCACCAGCGTTTTCTGCCCCTTAGTGTTTCGTAGCTCTACCCATACCGATTCCACATCCTCCAAGCTAATGTCCTTCCTTTCCACTGCGTTAATCTCCTCTCTAACCAGCAACGCTACCCCGCACCTGGTATCTTTGCCCCGCAATACAGCCGCCACTGCCAACACGAAACGTCGCGTTCCTTTCCTCCAGAGATGCTGCCTGACCCGCGGAGTTACTCCAGTTTTTTGTGTTTATCTTCGGTACAAACCAGTATCTGGTTGCCAAGCCGGGCAAAATAACTCGGTGTTTTGGTTGCCCGGCGGCGCTTTGAGTGGTCAGTGGCACCCGGGCAATCGCTAATTTCGAGCCCTGTATTTACTGGTATACGAGGGTTACTTGGTATTCTCAATCGGGGTATATTCCATACCCTAGTTTCATTCACCTTCCACCCTGGATTAAATGGGGCTGTGTAACATCCTTTAAAATTATTATATTTGTGTTCCCTGTGTTTAACAGTTCCATTCCCATGTACTCCTGGGTTCATTTGGCAATGGCTAGACATTGTGATGTTGCGAAAACAGAATAGGGCCACCCTATCAGTCATATTTAGGGGTATTGGCACTAGCGCTACGTCTCCCCCGCTGTTTTGGGGAACCTGAGCGCACACCCAACAGTTGCTGCCATTCCCTCTTCGAGCGAACTCATAACTCATAGACAAGAAGGTGTTAGTCCAGGTCATCTGGGTCATTCCCAGGACCAGCAACAAGATTGGTAGTGTTTGTACCATCATGTCTTTTTTTTCCTTTTCTTTTTTTATTTAAGCCCAATGTTTTTGCAATCGGTGAGATGTATCCAGCGAAAGTTGTTTTCGACTTTAACGACGGTTGGTGTGGATAGCTGTACTTGGGACGGCCCTTTCCAGTATTCGTCCAACGTTTAAGGGGTCAGATAGGCGATTCTGTGGACGCAGTCAGGAGACCCGGATGGTAGTTTGCCTACCTGGTGCCAGGGTCAGGGATGTGTCTGAACACGTCCAAGATATCCTGAAATCAGAGGGAGAGGAGCCTGAGGTTGTGCTACATATAATAATAGGTACCAATGACATAGGCAGAAAAAGAGAAGAGGTGCTGAAAGGAGAATTTAGGGAGTTGGGAGGAGAGTTAAGGAGAAGGACCGCAAAGGAACAATCTCAGGGTTATTACCTGTGCCACGCGACAGTGAGAGTAGGAATGGAATGAGGTGGAGGATAAATGCGTGGCTGAGGAACTGGTGCAGCGGACAGGGATTCAAATTTCTGGATCATTGGGACCTCTTTTGTGGAAGGTGTGACCTGTACAGAAAGGACGGGTTGCACTTGAACCCGAGGGAGACCAATATCCTGGCAGGGAGATTTGCAAAGTCTACTGGGGAGACGTTAAACTGGAACGGTTGGGGGGAGGGACTCAAATAGAGAAAGCTAGTAGAAAATGTGGGAGGCAGGAGGCAGAGAAGGGAAGCACTCGGACCCAAAATGTAGGGGAGAAAGAAGAAAAAGATAATAAACAGAGTATAAGTGGTGGTGGGTTTCTTAAATGTGTATATTTTAATGCTAGGAGCATTGTAAGAAAGGTGGATGAGCGTAGAGCCTGGATTGACACCTGGAAGTATGATGTTGTGGCGATCAGTGAAACATGGTTGCACGAGGGCTGTGATTGGAAACTAAATATTCCAAGATTTCGTTGCTTCAGGGGTGATAGAATTGGAGGGGTAAGAGGTGGGGGTGTTGCACTGCTTGTCAAGGAAGATATTACAGCAGTGCTTTGGCAGGATAGATTAGAGGGCTCGTCTAGGGAGGCTATTTGGGTGGAACTGAGAAATGGGAAAGGTGTAGCAACACTTATAGGGGTGTATTATAGACCGCCAAATGGGGAGCGTGAATTGGAAGAGCAAATATGTAAGGAGATAGCAGATATTAGTAGTAAGCACAAGGTAGTGATTGTGGGAGATTTCAATTTTCCACACATAGTCTGGGAAACACATTCTGTAAAAGGGCTGGATGGTTTGGAGTTTGTAAAATGTGTGCAGGATAGTTTTTTGCAGCAATACATAGAGGTGCCTACTAGAGAAGGGGCAGTGCTGGACCTCCTGTTAAGAAATGAGACAGGGCAGGTGGCGGAGCTATGCTTTGGGGAGCACTTCGGGTCCAGTGATCACAATACCATTAGTTTCAATATAATTATGGAGAGGGTCAGAACTGGACCTAGGGTTGAGATTTTTGATTGGAGAAAGGCTAACTTTGAGGAGATGCGAAAGGATTTAAAAGGAGTGAATTGGGACATGTTGTTTTATGGGAAGGATGTAGAAGAGAAATGGAGGACATTTAAAGGTGAAATTTTAAGAGTACAGAATCTTTATGTTCATGTTCGGTTGAAAGGAAATCGTAAAAATTGGAAAGAGCCATGGTTTTCAAGGGAAATTGGACACTTGGTTCAGAAAAAGAGAGAGATCTACAATAATTATAGGCAGCATGGAGTAAATGAGGTGCTTGAGGAGTATACAGAATGTAAAAAGAATATTAAGAAAGAAATTAGAAAAGCTAAAAGAAGATATGAGGTTGCTTTGGCAAGTAAGGTGAAAGTAAATCCAAAGGGTTTCTACAGCTATATTAATAGCAAAAGGATAACAAGGAATAAAATTGGTCCATTAGAGAGTCAGAGTGGACAGCTATCTGCAGAGCCAAAAGTGATGGGGGAGATATTGAACAATTTCTTTTCTTCGGTATTCACCAAGGAGAAGGATATGGAATTATGTGAGGTAAGGGAAACAAGCAGAGTAGCTATGGAAACTATGAGATTCAAAGAAGAGGAGGTGCGGACACTTTTGAAAAATATGAAAACGGATAAGTCTCCAGGTCCTGAGAGGATATTCCCTAGGACATTGAGGGAAGTTAGTGTAGAAATAGCAGGGGCTATGACAGAAATATTTCAAATGTCATTAGAAACGGGAATAGTGCCGGAGGATTGGCGTACTGCGCATGTTGTTCCGTTGTTTAAAAAGGGTTCTAAGAGTAAACCTAGCAATTATAGACCTGTTAGTTTGACGTCAGTGGTGGGCAAATTAATGGAAAGGATACTTAGAAATAATATATATAAGCATCTGGATAAGCAGGGTCTGATTAGGAACAGTCAACATGGATTTGTGCCTGGAAGGTCATGTTTGACTAATCTTCTTGAATTTTTCGAAGAGGTTACTGGGGAAATTGATGAGGGTAAAGCAGTGGATGTTGTCTATATGGACTTCAGTAAGGCCTTTGACAAGGTTCCTCACGGAAGGTTGGTTAAGAAGATGCAATAGTTGGGTATTAATGGTGGAGTAGCAAGATGGATTCAACAGTGGCTGAATGGGAGATGCCAGAGAGTAATGGTGGATGGCTGTTTGTCAGGTTGGAGGCCGGTGACTAGTGGGGTGCCTCAGGGGTCTGTGTTGGGTCCACTGTTGTTTGTCATGTACATCAATGATCTGGATGATGGTGTGGAAAATTGGATTAGTAAGTATGCAGATGATACTAAGATAGGTGGTGTTGTGGATAATGAAGTCGATTTTCAAAGTCTACAGAGAGATTTAGGCCATTTGGAAGAGTGGGCTGAAAGATGGCAGATGGAGTTTAATGCTGATAAATGTGAGGTGCTACATCTCGGCAGGACAAATCAAAATAGGACGTACATGGTAAATGGTAGCAAATTGAGGAATGCAGTTGAACAGAGGGATCTAGGAATAACTGCATAGTTCCCTGAAGGTGGAATCTCATGTAGATAGGGTGGTAAAGAAAGCTTTTGGTGTGCTGGCCTTTATAAATCAGAGCATTGAATATAGAAGTTGGGATAGAAACATAGAAACATAGAAAATAGGTGCAGGAGTAGGCCATTCGGCCGTTCGAGCCTGCACCGCCATTCAATATGATCATGGCTGATCATCCAACTCAGTATCCTGTACCTGCCTTCTCTCCATACCCCCTGATCTCTTTAGCCACAAGGGCCACATCTAACTCCCTCTTAAATATAAAAATTAAGGGATGTAATGTTAAAATTGTACAAGGTATCGGTGAGGCCAATTCTGGCGTATGGAGTACAATTTTGGTCGCCTAATTATAGGAAGGATGTCAACAAAATAGAGAGAGTATAGAGGAGATTTACTAGAATGTTGCCTGGGTTTCAGCAACTAAGTTACAGAGAAAGGTTGAACAAGTTAGGTCTTTATTCTTTGGAGCGCAGAAGGTTAAGGGGGGAACTTGATAGAAGTCTTTAAAATGATGAGCGGGTTAGACAGAGTTAACGTGGATAAGCTTTTCCCATTGAGAGTAGGGAAGATTCAAACAAGGGGACATGACTTGAGAATTAAGGGACAGAAGTTTAGGGGTAACATTAGGGGGAACTTCTTTACTCAGAGAGTGGTAGCTGTGTGGAATGAGCTTCCAGTGGAAGTGGTGGAGGCAGGTTAGATTTTATCCTTTAAAAATAGATTGGATGGGTATATGGACGGGAAAGGAATGGAGGGATATGGTCTGAGTGCAGGTAGATGGGACGGGGGAAGGAAGAAGGGAAAAAAAAGATGTTCGGCACGGACTTAAAGGGCCGAGATGGCCTGTTTCCGTGCTGTAATGCTTATATGGTTATATGGTTTTCCGATCCCAATTTCAGATCAGCACGTAGTCGCCGGGCTGGACCTTTTTTTCTGAGTGTCCGTCAGATAATGGCCTTTGATTCCTTCACCTGTAAGTGTAAGGCTGACAGAATATGGGTTAGTTGCTGCACATAGGTTATTATCTCATCATTCAATGCGTGTAAGTCTAATGTGCCTTCATGGGGGTCTACTAGCTCCCCAAGGAGTCCTAATGGTCTCCCATAGACAATTTCTGCAGGTGATAGTTTTATACATTTTTCTGCCTCTCAGCGACTTTTCGAGAGTCATACAGAGAAAGACAGAGAGAAAGAGAGAGTGAGAGACAGATAGAGAGACAGGGACAGAGAGAGAGACAGAGTGAGAGGCAGAGATAGAGAGAGAAGAGGGAGAGGGAGGGAGTGAGAGAGGGAGAGACAGAGTGAGAGACAGAGAGAGAAAGAGTGAGAGACAAGGAATGAGAGAAAGAGAGACAGACAGAGAGTTACAGAGAGAGAGAGACAGAGAAAGAGAGAGAGAGATGCAGAGAGAGACAGCGAGAGATAGTGAGAGTCAGAGAGACAGTGTGGGAGAGAGATAGAGAGAGAGAGAGACAGAGAGAGATGGAGAGTAAGAGAGAGAGACAGACAAAGACAAAAAGAGAGAGAGAGAGACAGAGACCGAGAGGGAGAGATACACGGAGACAGAAAGAGAGACAGACAGAGAGTGATAGACAGAGAGTGATAGACAGAGAGTGATAGACAGAGAGTGATAGACAGAGAGTGATAGACAGAGTGAGATAGACAGTGTGATAGACAGTGTGATAGACAGAGTGTGATAGACAGAGTGTGATAGACAGAGTGTGATAGACAGAGTGTGATAGACAGAGTGTGATAGACAGAGAGAGAGACAGAAACAGAGAGAGTGAGAGACAGTGAAAGAGCGAGAGACTGGGAATGAGAGAGAGAGACAGAGAGAGAGAGACAGAGAGAGAGAGACAGAGAGAGAGAGACAGAGAGAGACCGAGAGAGAGAGACAGAGCGAGAGAGACAGAGACAGATACAGACAGATAGAGAGTGGGAGACAGAGAGTGGGAGACAGAGAGTGAGAGTGAGTGACAGAGATAGAGAGAGAGGGAAAGCGACACAGAGAGAGAGTGAGAGAGACAGACAGAGAGACACAGAGAAAGACTGAGTGAGAGACAGTGAGTGAGAGACAGTGAGTGAGAGACAGTGAGTGAGAGACAGAGAGAGGGAGATAGAGAGAGAGACAGACAGAGACAAAGACAGACAGAGCGGGAGAGTGAGAGACAGAGACAGAGGGAGAAAGAGTGTGTGTGAGAGAGAGAGAGAGACTCCATCCTATCCCCCCTGGTCAAATCCCTACCTACCTATGTTCAAGACACCCCAGACACTCTCCGTCTCCGGGAATTCCGGTCTCTAGGCCCCCATCCCCTCAGCTTCACCATGGACGTCCAGTCACTCTACACCTCCATCCCCCACCAGGAGGGTCTCAAAGCCCTCCGGTTCATCCTCGACCGGAGAACCAACCAATACCCGTCCACTGATACTCTCCTCCGCCTAGCGGAGTTGGTCCTTACCCTCAATAACTTCTAGTTTGACCTCCCATTTCCTCTAAATACAAGGCGTAGCTATGGGCACGCGCATGGGCCCCAGCTATGCCTGCCGCATTGTGTGGTACGTCGAACAATCCTAGTTCGAGGCGTACCAGGACCCCATCCCCGACCTCTACCTCCGCTACATCGACGATTGCTTTGGTGCTACCTCCTGCACCCACACACAACTGACTGACTTCATCAACTTCGCCAATAACTTCCATCTGGCACTCAAATACACCTGGACTATTTCCGACACTTCCCTACCATTTTTTGACCTCACTATCTCCATCACAGGTGATAGACTTCTGACCGACATCCACTATAAACCCACTGACTCCCATGGCTATCTAGACTACACTTCTTCCCACCCTGCTTCCTGTAAGGACTCCATCCCCTACTTCCAATTCCTCCATCTACGCCGCATTTGCTCCCAGGATGAGGTGTTCCACACCAGGGCATCGGAAATGTCCTCATTCTTCAGGGAACGGGGGTTCCCCTCTTCTACTATAGATGAGGCTCTCACTAGGGTCTCTTCTATACCCCGTAACACTGCTCTCTCTCCCCATCCCCCCACTCGTAACAAGGGCAGAGTCCCATTAGTCCTCACCTTTCACCCCACTAGCCGTCACATACAACAAATAGTCCGTCATTTTCGCCACCTCCTATGTGACCCCACCACTCGCCACATCTTCCCATCTCCCCCCCTGTCTGTTTTCAGCAATGACCGCTCCCTCCGTAACTCCCTGGTCAATTTTCCCTTCCCTCCGCACCACCCCCTCCCCGGGCACTTTCCCTTGCAACTGCAAGAGATGCTACACTTGTCGCTTTACCTCCCCCCTCGACTCCATTCAAGGACCCAAACAGTTGTTCCAGATGCGACAGAGGTTCACCTGCATCTCCTCCAACCTCATCTATTGTATCCGCTGCTCTAGATGTCAGCTGATCTACATCGGTGAGACCAAGCGTAGGCTTGGCGATCGTTTCGCCGAACACCTCCGCTCGGTCCGCATTAACCAACCTGATCTCCCGGTAGCTCAGCACTTCAACTCCCCCTCCCATTCTGAATCCGACCTTTCTGTCCTGGGCCTCCTCCATTGCCAGAGTGAGCACCACCGGAAATTGGAGGAGCAGCACCTCATATTCCGCTTGGGCAGTTTGACGTCTCCAATTTCCGTTAGCCCTTGCTGTCTCCTCCCCTTCTAAGCTCTCCCTCAGCCCTCGGGCCCTTCC
>JAXLNO010004523.1:0-42810 GCA_038087875.1 Malacoraja senta
GCATCTGCAGATCCTTCTTAAACAATGTACAAACGTGTATGTTTTTGGAGTGTAGGAAGAAACCAAAACATTCAGAGAAATCCCACATGGTCACAGAGAGAATGTACAAACTCCATACAGATTAATGTGCCGAAAGCTAGTAAGTATGAAATTTAATTGCTCCCGTCCATTTCTGCAGCATATGAAAAATAAACTCTTCTCGTTATTATATCCCCTTTACGTCTGCCTGTTTAATCTCCACTCTCTCTTGCGTTTGTATAAGGCATTTCTTTTAGAAATGGGTTGCAAATGTACACGTGTTTCCTACCTTCTGATATTTCAGCCAAATAATTTGCTCAGAGATGAATCAGAACAGCCTCAGATGACTTCTAAACCTTGATTAGCAAAGCAGTGAAACAAATTGATATCCATGCTGGGTAGCAACTCCAGAGCAGTACACTTCAGTGTCCTTCTCACAGAGAACCAAGAACACAAAACATCTCAATTTTAAACAGAAATATTCAACTGTAAAGTCGTAGATACACATCACTGCAATATGTAAATTGAACTTGAAAGCAGATGAAACTAACCCAGACTGGGCGACCCATCCTGGGACTGTACTTATCCACTGCATAGAGGAACAGAGTCAAGGTGGAGAATATCAGTGCAAACATGTTGTTAAACTTGGTCTGCAAGGATTAGACTCAGTGCTTCCACAACGCAATTATTTTTTTCCCTGAAATAAACTCCCAAATTTCCTGGTATTTTATGGTATTTCCTGAAATGTAAGCGTTCCCCAAATGCGCATGTGCGAATGCCGCCCCGTCTGCGCACGCGCGGTTAGACGGCTTCCCCACAGCATGTGCGACTACTGCCCCAACTACGCATGTGCGACTGCCGCTCCAACTGCGCACGCGCAAGGAGAGGCGTCACGGCGCCATTTTCAATTGTGCGCGGCTGTAAGTTGGTGAGTCTTTTGGGACAATAGTTAAAGGTCTGTCACACTGTGCGAGTTGACCCACGAGTGACCCCGAGTGAAAGACTCGTGGTTGCGTACGATACTACAAGTTTATGATCCAGAGTTTAACCGAGTTCCCACGGGTATGTCTAAGTTTCCCGTTTACTTCTCATTTCTGCGATGTTCCAAGTTCGTCTCCCGAGTGTACCAAGTTGCTCTCCCGTTAATCTTGAGGCAACAATGTATATCGAAGTGTTGAAAAATTATCACATGTTCAAAAAATGATGTCATGCCAGCCAAAGAACGTAGAGACTATTGTGTTTGCTGCATGTGTTCTGCACAACCTGATCCGTATCAGAGGTGCAGCTTCAGGATCAGCAACAGCCATGCAGGACGGTGACTTAGTGGACAGTCAAACAGGGAGAATAACACTAGGTGCGTGGAGGAGTGGTACAAATGACGAGACTTTGGTGCCACTGCAGGCTTTTCGAGGTAACACGGGGACCAACAGTGCAAAAGAGCAGAGAGACCATCTCTGCTCCTACTATAATTCAGAATTGGGCAGTGTGCCGTGGCAGGACAGCTTATTTTGAGCGGCTGCCGACCACAGGTACATCACTGCATGAGGAGATCTCACATGCAGAAAAATCCAGTTAATTTCATGTTTAGTTTAAATCCTGCTGACTTTTCATTGTTTAACTTTAAGTGTGGATTTTATTTTTTATTGTGGTGTAAAAGTAATTTCATTGCATCTGTCTTTCCTTTAAAACGGTGGGGGTGGGGGTGGGGGTGGGCCCCACTAGTTACAATTCTGAATTGGGGCAAGGAGAACTTTGGTATCAGATAGCAACTTGCTAAAGATGCTTAGAATAGGCTTATACAAGTGTGGTGGAAAGAGTTAAGGGTTTGCTTATTCCTGTTGTTGTGAAAGGCAAGGCAGGTGGGAGTAAGGAAGCTTGGATGAGGAGAGAAATTCATTGAGTGTCAGGAAGGAGGAGGCAAGGGCCAGGTATAGGCAGCAAGGATTGTGCATTCCTGGAGCGGTTCCGAGAACTGAGGAGCAGGATTATGAAGGAAATCAGGAGGGAAATAAGGGGACAGGAGATACATCTGGCAGATAATATTAAAGAAAATTGAGTTTTAAAGAAATAAGGAAGGCATTGCAGTTGCTGGTTTATACCAAAGATAGACACAAAATACTGGAGTAACTCAGTAGGTCAGGTAGTGTCTCTGGAGAAAATGGATAGGTGACGTTTCAGGTCGGGACCCTTCTTCAGACTGTTTGCAGCAGGGAGGCAGAAAACAAGTAGAAGAGGGGGCTGGACAATTCACAGCCGGTAACAGATGACCTCAGATGAGAGGGTTCCCTGATAGGCAGGTTGTTGGATAAAGGCGAGAGATAGAAGCAGGTGTGAGGCAAAAGGGATACATGGTTGTGAACTGTTGAAGGACCTTGGCTCTGTCCCATGGGCAGGCGGTTACTGGCGGTGAAGCGCGGCGTGCCCGGAAGCAG
The DNA here is from genome assembly GCA_038087875.1 of Malacoraja senta. Taxonomy (NCBI): domain Eukaryota; kingdom Metazoa; phylum Chordata; class Chondrichthyes; order Rajiformes; family Rajidae; genus Malacoraja; species Malacoraja senta. Next base: position 2,451 of record JAXLNO010004523.1, read on the forward strand.
GGACCGCTCGGCTACCGCGGGAGCGCCGCGCGGATGTGTCCCACGAGCATGCCTTAAGTTCAACCTTACCGGAAGCTGTTGCCGCGCGTATGCCGGGTGGTCACCGCACGGCCTGTCCCACGGGCCGACTGGAATGGATGTCGGGCGGCGTCGGGTGAAGACGTCATCGCGCAACGCAACGGGCTACGCGATGATGTCAAGACGGCTCGCGGCGCTCTAGCGGTGCTCGTGGCGCACTGGCAACGGCTGTGCCGTATGCCAACATTTTTGAATGGTGTCGACTTTTTGTGAGCACCGCGCGGTGTTGGGACCAACTATATACGGTCCCGGCGGTGTGCGTGGGATCGACCCCGCGGGCCATGCGCGGTCTCTGGCGGTCCACGAGCGGTCCCAACTTCCTGCTACACCTCCAGTAACCGCATGCCCGTGGACAGGCCTTTTTGGTGTAAGGGGGGTGGGGGTGGAAAGTAAGGGGAGGGGAGAGTGCGGAGGGGTGGGGGGATTTGAAAGGGGACAGGGAGGGAAAGTGTTTGTAGAAGTTACCTGAAGTTAGAAGTTAAAGATTTGAAAATTGAGTTGAGTTGAAATGTTTGAAGAAGTAACCAAAAAGATTTTTGAGTGCAAAGGCATAATTGTTGGAGTTAGTTCAGCATTTTTGGTATTTCCTTGGTAAACCAGCATCTGCAGTTCCCAGTTTCTACATAGACGTTGTCTATATGAACTTCAGGTGAGGATTTGATTAGGTTCTTCATGGTAAACTGCTCTGGAAATTTAGATTGTATGGGATCCAGGAAAAGTTAAGCAACTGGATAAAAAAATGGCTTCATGGAAGGCAGCAGAGGGTGATGATGATGGGTTGTTTATCGGACTGGAAGTCTATGACTTCTGGTGTGTTCCAGGGATCGGTGCTGTGCCCATTGCTGTGCAGTTTATATCAACGATTTGGCTGAGAATGTAGAAGGCATGATTAGTAAGTTTGCAGTGACACTAAAATGGCTGATTTCATAGATAGTGAAGATAGTGAATTTGTTATAGTAAGAATATTGTTAAGTGAGAAAGTGTGTAAATGAGATGTATAAGCATGTTGTCACAACCTGAAGGCCCTAACTATAGCAGGAGGTTGGGCTGGCCAGGACTTTATTCCTTGGAGCCCAGGAGGCCAAGGGATTATCTTATAGAGATTTATAGGATCATGAGGGGGATAGGTAGTGTGAATGCACAGTGTCTGTTACCCAGAGTAGGGGAATCAAGAACCAGAGGACATAGGCGAGAGAGGAAAGATTCAATAGAAAACTGAGGGGCAACGTTTTCAAACAGAGGATGGTGGATATACAGAACAATCTGACAGAAAAGGTAGTTAAGGCAGGTACAATAACTGCATTTAAAATACATTTGGACAGATACATGGATAAGAAAGGTTTAGAGAGATCTGGGGTAAGCCTGTGCCAGTGGAACTAGTGCAGATGGGACATCTTGTGGTCATCTTCGGAAATTTGAAGTGAAGGACCTGTTTCCGTGCTGTGTAACACTATGACTCAAGTCCTGAAGTGCATTAAAGGAAAGAGGGTAACTAGTGAGAGAATAGGTTTCCTCAGACATAAAGGTACTCTGCCTCAGAATTTTATAAATGTTCCATATATAATAATTTACATAAGTATGAATACTTATGTAAATGTGATATTTCTGTTATTTCTTTTTAATATTTTGCAAAAAATTCTAAACATCTGTTTTTGCTTTTTTATTATGGGATATTGTGTGTAGATTGATGATAAAAATAAGTAATTTATCCCATTTTAGAATAAGGCTGTAACGTAACAAAATGTGGAAAAGTGAAGGAGTCTGAATACTTTCTGAATGCACTGTATACCCAGTATGCAAGCCAAAGCCAATTAACCTACAAACCTGTACGTCTTTGGAGTGAGGGAGGAAACCGAAGGTCTCGGAGAAAACAGGGAGAATGTACAAACTCCGTAGGGACAGCGCCTGTGGTCGGGATTGAACCAGGGTCTCCAGCGCTGCGAATGTTGTAAGTCAGCAATTCTACTGCTGCGCCACCGTGCCGCCGGTTTTAAAATAGTTATGGAAAAGAACTGATGTGATCACAATTTAAGTTTAAATTAGGGCAAGGCTAAATTTAACAGTGTTAGACAAGAGCTTGCAAAGGTTAATTAGAGTAAGATGTATGCTGGCAAAAACAGAATTGATCCATTGTCACCCAGCAACAAAACAGATCATTGGCAGACACCATCTCCCTGGCCCTACACACATTTGCATTGATATTAGTTTATTATTAACCCGTGTACTGAGATACAGTGAAAAAACGTTGTTTTGTGTGCTATCCATGCAAATCATACCACACATGAGTACAATCAAACCCGGCACAAGTACAACAGGGAGTGCAAAAATATCAAGCGTACAGAATAGTGTTACAGACACAGAGAAAGTCCAAATAAAATAGTACAAGGGCCGCAGTGAGGTAGGTTAGGAGATCAAGACTATAACTTTATTATGTAGTCCCAAGCTATCTTTGAGTCCTGTCAAAATCATCGTAAATCTTCTCTGCGCCCTTTTTTAGCTTGATAACATCTTTCCCATAACATGTTCCCCAAAACTGGGGACGATACACTAAATGCAGCCTCACCAACATCTTATATGTGTACAACATGACCTCCCAACCTCTATACAGTGCTCTAACTGATGAAGGCCAATGTGCCAAAAGTCTTTTTGACCACCCTATCTACTTGTAATGCCACTTTCAATTACCTATATAACTGTGCTCCTAAATCCCTCTGCTCTTCCATTTACTGTGTAGATTCTGCCCATGTTAGTGCTCCCAAATGCAACACCTCACATTTCCCTGTATTACATTCTATCAACAATTCCTCAGCCCACGTACCAAATCAACAAGATTCTGCTGCAACTTTTGATAACCATGTTCACTATCTACTATACCACCCACTTTTGTGTCATCTGCAAACTAGCTCACCATGCCATGCACATTCTCGTACAAATCATTGATACAGATGACAAACTGCATTGGGCCCAGCATTAAACCCTGAGGCACACCACCAGTCACAGGCCTCCAGTCTGAAAAAACAACCCTCCACCATCACCCTCTGCTTCTTTCAATGAAGTCAATTTTCTATCCATTCATCGATATCTCCATGAAACCCATTGGATCTAACCTTCTAGAGCAGCCTACCATGCGGTACCTTGTCAAATGCCTTACTAAAATACATGTATACAATGTCCACAGCTCTACCTTCATCGACCTTTTTGGTCACATAGAAACATAGAAACATAGAAATTAGGTGCAGGAGTAGGCCATTCGGCCCTTCGAGCCTGCACCGCCATTCAATATGATCATGGCTGATCATCCAACTCAGTATCCCGTACCTGCCTTCTCTCCATACCCTCTGATCCCTTTAGCCACAAGGGCCACATCTAGCTCCCTCTTAAATATAGCCAATGAACTGGCCTCGACTACCCTCTGTGGCAGAGAGTTCCAGAGATTCACCACTCTCTGTGTGAAAAAAGTTCTCATCTCGGTTTTAAAGGATTTCCCCCTTATCCTTAAGCTGTGACCCCTTGTCCTGGACTTCCCCAACATCGGGAGCAATCTTCCTGTATCTAGCCTGTCCAACCCCTTAAGAATTTTGTAAGTTTCTATAAGATCCCCTCTCAATCTCCTAAATTCTAGAGAGTATAAACCAAGTCTATCCAGTCTTTCTTCATAAGACAGTCCTGACATCCCAGGAATCAGTCTGGTGAACCTTCTCTGCACTCCCTCTATGGCAATAATGTCACATCCTCAAATAACTCAAACAGATTTGGGCGACACCTCATCCCATGTATAAAACCATGTTGACTATCCCTAATCAGCCCCTGTCCATCTAAGTGCACATATATATATATCGTATCCCCCAGAATACTCCCTAGTAACTTTCCAACCACAAATGTTAAGCTCACTGGCCTGTAGTTTCCAGCCCTTCTTGAATAGAGGCACAGCATTTGCCTCCCTCTAGTCTTCCATCAACTCTTCTGTATTTAACAATGATTCATAAGTCTCTGCAAGGGCTTCTCGTTTCCCACAGTGTCCTAGGATATAACTGAACAGGCCTGGGAAATTTGTCTATCTTCATACGCTTCAGGTACCTACAGCACCTCTGCGATCTCTGCAACATGTTCCCGATGTTGGGGGAGTCCAGAACCAGGGGCACATAGAACGGAGACGAGGAAACACTTTTTCTCACAGAGAGTTGTGAGTCTGTGGAATTCTCTGCCTCAGAGGGCGGTGGAGGCCGGTTCTCTGGATGCTTTTAAGAGAGAGCTAGATAGGGCTCTTAAAGGTAGCAGAGTCAGGGGATATGGGGAGAAGGCAAGAACGGGGTACTGATTGGGGTTGATCAGCCATGATCACATTGAATGGCGGTGCTGGCTCGAAGGGCCGAATGGCCTACTCCTGCACCTATTGTCTATTGTCTATTAACCATAATACTGACTGCTCTCAAACCACTTCCAGTGACTACCCCAAGATCCCCCATCCGCCTGTCTTTCTCCACGGTAAAAACACTTGTTGTGGACCTTGCCCATCTCCTGTGGCTCTGAGGAAATATTATACAATAAAATTGCTTAAATTATAATTTCTGTGTGAGGAACTTGTCTTAAGTTGCATGAGAAGGACTGGGAGCAGAGGTTTTCAAAATACATAGGCCACAACGGAATAAAGAACACACACACATAGAAGAACAGATGGCTTGAGATAACATGGAGATGTTGATGTAAATTGGAATAGCTTTGGTTGCTTTAACGCGGCTAGAACTGTCAGGAGTTGTATTTGGTTTGGATTGGTGTTTAGATTGTAGGTTGTTAATGGGATCTCTTCCCGGGACAGGCATCATTTGTGTTTTCTTTGTGACACATCTCTGAGCTCTGGTGTGTTACAGAGAGGATTTATGGTTGTCTGTATTGGGTCGTAGGCACCAAGGCTAGATATTAGTCTGTGAGATGGTTTGTGCTGTTTAAATATATTTATGTTGAGATAAGAGATAAGGCATGGGTGATGGTTGTGTGACCTTTGCAAAAGGGTTTCTTATGGTTATAGAAAACTGAGAAAGTAACTCTGTTTTGATAATCTTCAATTTGTTGTGTGGAATGCTATCAGTAAGAAGTTGTAAAGAGGCCTTACATTCCTTTCCTCCAGAGATGAGCAAGGGGGAGGTTGTAATTCAAAATGAAACTTGACCCGAGCTTGGTATGAAACAATTATAATTTATCAAGTGTGACAATTAATGGCCTTTGTGCTTGGAGTTGGGAATTGTGTGATTAGAACTAACTTAAGTCTTTACCACTTTGTAAGAATGGGGCAAAACGTATTTAATCTTTGTAATCCATAAGTAACTGTATTTTAACTATGAAGTAAGGAAATAATTGTGAAGTGTTTAATTAGGATTTGTTTAAATCTGAAGTTTTAGAAGTAACTTTCATTTCCAAAAGTGAAAATATGTTTTGTGTGTATGTGTTGTGTGATTGCTGTATGATATGTATATTATATTCTGAGGTGTTCTCTGAGAATTAGTTTTATATCTGTGGTTTTACTTTAATGAAATAAAATGATTTTGAACAAAGAAGTTAAAGAAAGCCACAGAGGGGAAGAAGGTTGTAAAGGGGCCGGAAAAGGGAAAATCATGTGACTATACATGTTGTCAATCAATGGAAAGGACTTCCCTACCATTCCTTGACCTCACTATCTCCATCGCAGGTGATAGACTCCTTACCGACATCCACTACAAACCTACCGACTCCCATGGCTATCTGGACTACACTTCTTCCCACCCTGCTTCCTGTAAGGACTCCATCCCCCACTCCCAATTCCTCCGTCTACGCCGCATCTGCTCCCAGGATGAGGCGTTCCACACCAGGGCATCTGAAATGTCCTCATTCTTCAGGGAACGGGGGTTCCCCTCCTTCACCATAGATGAGGCTCACACCAGGGTCTCTGCCATACCCCGCAACACTGCTCTCTCTCCCCATCCCCCCACTCACAACAAGGGCAGAGTCCCCCTAGTCCTCACCTTTCACCCCACCAGCCGTCACATACAACAAGTGATCCTCCGTCAGTTTCGCCACCTCCAACGTGACCCCACCACTCGCCACATCTTCCCATCTCCCCCCATGTCTGCCTTCCGCAAAGACCGCTCCCTCCGTAACTCCCTTATCAATTCTTCCCTTCCCTCCCATACCACCCCCTCCCCTGGTACTTTCCCTTGCAACCGCAAGAGATGCAACACTTGTCCCTTCACCTCCCCCCTCTACTCCATTCAAGGACCCAAGAAGTCGTTCCAGGTGCGACAGAGGTTCACCTGCATCTCCTCCAACCTCATCTATTGCATTCGCTGCTCTAGATGCCAGCTGATCTACATCGGTGAGACCAAGCGGAGGCTTGGCGATCGTTTCGCCGAACACCTCCGGTCGGTCCGCAATAACCAACCTGAACTCCCGGTGGCTCAGCACTTCAACTCCCCCTCCCATTCCGTATCTGACCTCTGTCCTGGGTCTCCTCCATGGCCACAGCGAGCAACACCGTAAATTGGAGGAAATGCACCTCATATTCCGCTTGGGCAGTCTACATCCTGGGGGCTTGAACATTGAATTCTCCCAATTCTGCTAGCCCTTGCTGTCCCCTCCCCTTCATCAGCCATCTGGTTGTCTCCTCCCCTCCCCCAGCCCTCGGGCTCCTCCTCCGCCTTTTTCCTTTTTTCCTTTCTTCTCCCCACCCCCTATCAGTCTGAAGAAGGGTTTCGGCCCGAAACGTTACCTATTTCCTTCGCTCCATAGATGCTGCTGCACCCGCTGAGTTTCTCCAGCATTTTTGTGTACCAATGGAAAGGATTTAGTTGATTGGTTAATGCAAATAAGTTAAATGTATGGTAAACCATAATGATTGGTTAATAGTTGCCACTCCTTTTGTATTATAATTGTCTATCACCTATATAATGTGTTACGTTCATACCAAAGGCAGTAGTTCTTTCAACCTGCCCCAGAGTTTTAGCTCTGTGTTGGATGGTTTAAAGAATTATCCAGCGCTGTCAGAATAAAGAAATGATTTTAGCAGCAATGGTTTGAATCAAGTTTTCTTGAATTGGACTGACAAAAGAACTCAGTTTAACAGCTCCACACAGAATTGACCACTTTGATTCCTGAGTGGTCCCACGCTTTCACAGGTTACCCTTTTTCCTTTTATGTGCTTTTAATATCTCTTGGGATTATCCTTAGTGCTATCTACCAGAGCGATCTCCTGTCTCCTTTTTGCCCTTCTGATTTCCCTTTTTAGCTTTGTTCCTGAAACTCCTCCAGGGAAACACTTGAACCCAGCTGCCTATACCTGTCCAATGCCTTTTTCTTCAAACTCTTGACCATTACAAAAGTAATCTTGACCATATACAAAAATTGGCACATAATGATATTTCTGTACAAGTTATTGGTGAGACCACACTTGGAGTACTGTGTGCAGTTCCAGTCGCTAGTTATTGGAAAGATGTCACTACTTTGGAGAAGGTGCAGAAGATTCACCAGGATTTTACTGATCCTTGCAGGCCTAAGTTATAAAGAGACGCTGGATTGGCTGTGACCTTTTTCCTTTGGAGCATAGAAAGCTGAAGGGTGATCTTTCTGAAGTATGTAAAATGACAAGAGGCATGGATAAAGTGAACACACAGTTTATTTCCCCATGGTACAGATTGTAAAACTGGAGGACATTGGCTTAAGGTGAGAGGGGTGATATTTAAGAGAGACCACAATGCAACATTTTCACTGTATATTATCTTAAAAATAGCTTCACAGTTTAAGCTGCATGTTTATTAGAAAGCTGCAACATCTATATTCAAGCAATTGAACAATTTGAACAATCAATGCAATATTTTAAAACAGTAAACAATAACTTGAGGAAGTTTATACAACCATTGCAAAGTCTCCATATACTTGATTGTCTTTAAATTCTTATCTTACTTTGGGAAGCAACTAGCTAGCTGATACATGCCATCCAATCAAGCAGCTTCAATGTAGATGTCACTTATTTTTCCTATACTTCTATCAATGGGAGAATGATGTGGAAAGTGATGTTTTATCTTGATGCACATATCCCAAATGCTCCTTCTAATAAACCAGGGCTGTCTTAGCAGCATTATAGGCTCCCGGGCAAAGCAGTGCACTGGGGCCCCTACAATTCCAGTTTCTTTATTCCGAATCAAATATGGCATCATGCACTTGCGATGTTCTCCGTTTTCATGCTCTACAATAACATTCTACAATACATAGATTAGCATGGGGCCCCTGTACTCGTGGGGCCCCGGGCAACTGCCCAGCGTGTCCATGCGTTAAGACGGCCCTGTAATAAACGTCTCTTGTGTCATACATAAAGCAAATGGAACCTCTGGGCCTTATACCTTTACATGTCTGACGTGTCTGCCTGTGCAGATATCATCCAATCTTCCTTCACCTAAACGAGGACGCCGAGACAGTTCAGCTGTGGGACGCTTATTTGCTGCCTGTTTAAAGAAAATTAAACAAAACCCAGTTACACAAAGCAAAATAATGAAGAATGCATGAGTATGAAGGGTCATCTGTTCATGTTCTCCAGAGATGCTGCCTGACCCCTTGTGATAATACAGCACTTTCTGTGCTTCAATGCATGAGTTCCAATCAGTTCCAGACATTGCCCAAACTGTTCCGTTGAGCGTCTAACCACAGGCCCAATCTATGGTATGTATCTCTGTTCTCGAATAATGTTGAACCCCATGGGATATTAAATTCATGGTCACAGAGCTATATAGCATGGAAACAGGCCCTTAAGCCCACCTTGACCATGCCTACCAAGTTGTCATTCTCGGCAAATTCCACTTACCTGCATTTGGCCCTCTCAACCTTACCTATTCAAATATCTGTCCAAATGTTCTTTGAAAGTCGTAATTGTATCGGATTCTATAGCTTTCTCAGGCAACTCATTTGGGAAATGGATTAGTTTCTGCATGAAAAAGGTGCCTCTAAAGGTCCCTCAAAAAGTTCTCACCGCTGACCTCAAACATATACCCTTTAGTTTTACAATCCTCTACCATGAGAAAAAGACTGTGAACATTCATTTTATCCATGTCCCTCGTCATCTTGAACACCACAATAAGACCAACCACCCCTCAGACTCCTACGCTCCAAATCTGAAAGTTCCAGCCAATGCACCTCTCCTTCGAGATTCCCCACCAGACCAAGTTGCTTCTCTCTGACTATCATAGTCAGGTTAATACCCGGAATGGCGGGACTGACAGATGATGAAACAATGGATCGACTGGGCTTATATTCACTGGAATCTAGAAGGATGAGAGGGAATCTTACAGAAACATATAACATTCTTAAGGGATTGGACAGGCTAGATGCAGGAAAAATGTTCCCGATGTTGGGAGAGTCCAGAACCAGAGGTCACAGTTTAAAAATAAGGGGTAGGGCAATTAGGACTGATAGGAGTGGGTGGAAGATTGCAACCTTCACGTGGTCCGTCCTGTTTCGACGAATGCAATCAACCCGGCATGCACAATTAAATAAGATCAAATAGAACAAGTTGTCCTACAACTTTGGCTGTGCACGCCATGCGGAAGAAGAAGACTGATATGAGGAAAAACATTTTCACCCAGAGAGTTGTTAATCTGTGGAATTCTCTGCCACAGAAGGCAGTGGAGGCAAATTCACTGGATGTATTCAAGATAGAGTTAAATATAGCTCTTGGGTCTAACGGAATCAAGTGATATGGGGAGAAACGTGGAATGGGGTACTGATTTTGGATGATCAACCATGCTGGCTCAAAGGGCTGAATGGCCCACTCCCACTATTTTCTACAGTGCATTCCGAAAGTATTCAGACCCATTCACTTTTTCCACATTTTGTTATGTTAGCCTTATTTTAAAATGGGTTAAATTCTTTTTTTTGTTATCATCCATCTACACACAAAACACAAAATGAAGAAGTGAAAACAGGTGTTCAGAATTTTTTGCAAAATAATTAAAAAGACATAACTGAAATATCACATTTACATAAGTATTCAGACCCTTTGCTATGACACTCAAAATTAAGGTTAGGTTCATCCTGTTTCCATTGATTATCCTTGAGATGTTTCTAGAACTTGATTAGAGTCCACCAGTGGTAAATTAAATTGATTGGACATGATTTGGAAAGGCACACACCTGTCTATATAAAGTCCCCCAGTTGACAGTACATGTCTGAGCAAAAACCAAGCCATGAAGACAGGAATTGTTCGTAGACATCTGAAACAAGATTGTGTCGAGACACAGATCTGGGAAGGGTATAAAACAATCTCTGCAGCATTGCAGGTCCTGAAGAGCACAGTGGCCTCAGTCATTCTTAACTTTGCAACCACCAGGACTCTTCATAGAGCTGGCCACCCGGCCAAACTGAGCAATCGGGGGAGAAGGGCCTTGGTCAGGGAGGTGACCAAGAACCCGATGGTCACTCTGACAGAGCTCCAGAGTTCCTCTGTGGAGATGGGAGAACCTTCCAGAAGGACAACTATATCTTCAACACTCCACCAGTATGGTAGATTGGCCAGACGGAAGCCACTCCTCAGTAAAAGGCACATAACAGCCCGCTTGGAGTTTGCCAAAAGGCATGAGAAACAAGATTCTCTGGTCCGATGAAACCAAGATTGAACTATTTGGCCTGAATGCCAAGCATCATGTCTGGAGGAATCCAGGCACCGCTCATCACCTGGCCAATACCATACCTACTGTGAAGCATAGTGGTGGCAGCATCATGCTGTGGAGATATTTTTTCAGCGGCAAGAACTTGGAGAAAAGTCAGGATCGAGGAAAAGATGAAAGGAGCAAAGTACAGAGATTTCCTTGATAAAAACCTGCTCCAGGGCGTTCTGGAGCAGGTTCTCAGACTGGGGCGGATGTTTACCTTCCAACAGGATAACAACCCTTAAAGCCCTGTCCCACGGTACGAGTTCATTCCAAGAGCTCCCCCGCGTTTGCCCTGATTCGAACTCGGAGATTTACATGTTGAAAAATCTTCACGAGTCTTCCCATGCTTAGCGAGTCTTCCCGATTACCTGCCGTTAGCGAGTCTTCCCGAGTACCTGCCCTTCACGTTACGAGCCGCTAAGGGACGTCCCCGAGCTCCGACGTACCTGCTACGTTCATTCTCCGTGCTCACCATGAGTTTGATTTTTTTAAAACTTGGGAGAGCTCTTGGAATGAACTCGTACCATCGGACAGGGCTTTAAGCACACAGCCAAGACAACGCAGGAGTGGCTTCATGACAAGTCTGTGAATGTCCTTGAGTGGCCCAGCCAGAGCCCGGACTTGAACCCGATTGAACATCTCTGGACCTGAAAATAGCTGTGCATCGACGCTCCCCATCCAACCTGACAGAGCTTGAGGGGATCTGCAGAGAAGAATGGGAGAAATTACCCAAATACAGGTGTGCCAAGCTTGTAGCGTCATACCCAAGAAGACATGGTTGTAATCGCTGCCAAAGGTGCTCAACAAAGTACTGAGTAAAGGGTCTGAATACTTATGTAAATGTGATATTTCAGTTATTTCTTTTTAATTACTTTGCAAAAATTTCTGAACACCTGTTTTTGCTTTTTTATTATGGGACATTGTGTGTAGATTGATAAAGAAATGAATTTAATCAATTTTATAATAAGGCTGTCACGTAACAAAATGTGGAAAAGGTGAAGGGTTCTAAATACTTTCTGAATGCACTGTATGGTTCTATGTTCTATGTTTCTATAGAGAACCTATTAAAATGGAAAACACTTCAGTAAGACCCCACTTTCACCACCCAAACTGAAGGCAACTTAAGTCAATTTGTGACCTGCCGAAAAAAATTAACCTTGCTTCACCCTGACGGTAATTAAGGTAATAATAGGGTTGAGTTCTTGCTTAGTGACAGATGCCCTCTCTCTGATGTCATAGTGATCGATCATTGAAGGATGTAGTCAGGGAATGCGAGTTTCATCTTGATCACTATCGTCCAATCCCCAACAATTCCAGGAACAGCTTTTGTTGGAAATGTCAGAGACCATATCTGAAACCAAGGTGGGATAATGAATTAGAAATTAACTTGAACTGGATCCCTTCACCTGGATTAAATACTCAGCATTACCAGGATTACAAGGACGTGTGTTCAAAGCCAGATAATCCGACTCGGTGATGGGTGTTAATTTACTCTCTGCACCAAACATGTAGTCAGACTGAACTCCTGTCGGCCCATCTCCACGCTTGTCGTTCCTGCCTGAATCCTCCTCATTTCTGCAGCAGTTGACAGATATCACATGGTGCAGATGCGCCATTGGCAACAGTTATTGGAACGTACCTCGGAGATGACCGTAGATGGACTGAGTGGGTCTTTGCAAATCCTAGCAGAAAACAAAGAAATGTTGGAAACAGCAGCTTAGCAACTCGTGGTCAGCGAAACGCTTCAACGTCTTAAATGTGACTTTTCTTACCATGTAGATGGCGTTTGGATCTGCCTGGTGATCTCCTGAATTCTACAACAGAACACAATCGAACAGTTACTTTGATCAAAAAGCTGGCTTCAGAATTCACTGCAGTCACCATGGCCACTCGTGTTATTGAAAACTACAAAGTCAGGTGTCAAGTGCACAGAAGGAAGTGGAGGTTATTGTAAAGTTAAGCAAAATATTGCAGTCACTGCAAATAATTGACAGAGGATCAGGAAGATGAAAGGAACAGAATGCTGGGCACTTCACACAAACCCCATTGGCAGGGGGTGTTGAGCAGCCTGAGAACAGACTTTGTTTCCCCATCTCTGAAACTCCCAGTCAGTCTGTGGTCGGGCTACTGAAGGGAGAGAGGAAATAAATCGGAGCAGAGGGTCTGAAAGATTGTAGCAGGAATCCTGGCAGCTCCCTTCATTGTTCAGGAGAACAAGTACTGAATATTTTCAGTGCGATGTTGAGACATGATGGAACTACACTCATAAGAAAAATATAACTTCTCCACACACTGAAATGACTGCAATCTCTAATCTGGGACACACACTCCATGGAAATGGGAACAACAAGCACACACACACCACACACACTCCATGTCACACAGGAGTCAGCAGTTTCAGCGGAGCTGAAGTACTAAGAATGATTATCATCAAAGTCATCGGGAGAGATTTTTGAAAGGATTCTGACATGATATTAAACAAGAACCTGCCTTTACTGTGATTAAACACTCCAAGGAGCTTGAAGTGGACATTATCAGAGAACAGTTGAAGTAGTTGTGCTAATAGTGGAGCTATTGGCCAGATGTTTGGCCAGAGAGGATGGTTCTGAGCAGCCAAAAGCAGGAGAGATCCAGAGGTTGAACTCCTCTCAGGTTAAACAGCTGAAGCTGAAGCTTCAGTGGATTGTTAGACCTGGTAGTGTTCTCACATTCCTGTTCATGAGCAGTGCATGTCCCACTCTCCATCAACAGACGCACCATGTACATTTACAAATCATAAAGACATTGCGACAATACCCAATAGGCTGTGGGCCGAGGAGCTTTTTCGTTCAGGTACGTGACCCAACTCACAGAACTACCTGAATTTTTAACATATTGTATAAAAATATTATATAAATCATACCTGAAACTCGTCAAGAACAAAACCTGCACATTTTGTTTAAATATGACAAAAATGTCCAATTTTCCAAGTAGTAATTGTCCAATCAATGCACGTTCGACATTGAGGTCGGACGCAAATTGACCAATCCCGCGCTTTGTTTTATGGTCGCTAGGCAGCGAGGACTCTGGGATCATGGCTGCCTCCTCATTACATCAATAGCAATAACAAGGTTTCCAAGGATAAAGGTAATGCTAACCTTGTTGATAATTCTATTTTTCAATTGATTTATCTATATAAAGTTTGGATGTGAACTGTTAAATAAAAATTATAAATAACAAATGTACAGCTAGGTTTAGGGTTAGGGTTAGTGTCAGGGTCATGGTCATGGTCAGGGTGAGGGGCAAGGTCAGGGTCAGTCAACCGGTCGGTCGGGCTTGTCGGTAGGCCGATGGATGCGGTGGAAGATCGCTCGGGCTGTCGGCCCGCTAGTGGATGCTGTGAGGGGTCGGTCGGGCAGTCGGTAGGCCGGTGAGTGCTGCGAAGGGTCGGCCAGCCGGTATTGCAGCGAGCGAGTGGGCGGACTGACGGAGCCGGCGCTATGGGGGTGCTGAAGGCGGCCCAGGCGGCGTGCAAGGCAGTGCTGCTCCTCACCATCATCACCACGATGATCCAGAAGGGCATGCTGGCCGAGGTGGACTCGCTGAGCTGCCACACGTACGGAGCAGCTCCAGCTCCAGCCGTGGGCAGCTCTGGAAGGGGGGGCGAGTTAGAGTTAGGGTTAGGCATTTTCCTCTCAGTGGAAGATGCCTCAGCCTTGCCCCAGCCTGGCACTGCCCCAGTCCCACTATGGTCGTGACCTCCACTCTGCACACCGGCAGTCAGTGGGGTTCAGTAAATGGGGAACCCAGCAGAACTGCCCACACCCATTAATTAGGCTGGTTCACGAGCCGGACCTCTGCGACACTCATTCAAAAAACACACACAATTATATTATTTTTTAATAATATAATTGTACATAATTATATATGATTACAGTCATATTCACAAATTATATATATATATATAAAGAGTATAATAATATATAGTTTAAATAGACTGCATCACGGAATTAGGCTCCCCATGGTGTAATATGGGCATTGCACACTAGATGGTGCTTACTTTTTTTGATCTCATTTTCTAATTAGTTTAATTCATTAATGTGCAACTTTTGGCACTGACGAATTATGACTTCCTTCTCAATTATATTTTATCTAAATCTGTGCAAAATTTAATGTAGTTCTGAGACATGGGTCACGAAATTTGATTTCTAGACACATTTTTGATGCTCGGCCTACAGCCTACAGTGATCCCCAAAGCTAGTGGAGTAAATACCTGATGGGAAGCTAATAGCACACCATCAGGGAGAGAGATCCCATCACAGGTCTGCTTATCGCAGAAAACCATCAGAACTCACCGGGACATTTCTTGCCATGGAAATGTTTTCATAATCTGCTCCTGGGGTCTGGTCATCAGCCGCTCCGGACTGGGCTGTGAATTAGAGAACAAGGTCTCACAAAGAGCAGCCTCGGAGCTGTGAATCCCGCTTTGCTGCCCAACAGCATAATGACGGCTTTTTGACAATCGGAACCAGCCCTTCCGATTTCACTAACCACACAGCAATTAGATCAGACTGAATGATTTAGTTACACATACAGGACTGGTGGCTTCCAGAAGTTCTGCGTCTGATAAGACAAATGGCTCCAGTGACAGCAAGAACTCCCAGCACCAAAGGCAGAATGATCCAAGCAAGGTACATCACCACAACTTGATTCTCCGTCGTTTCTGCAAATAAATCACATCATTGGGTAAACATCAGGGAAACGTAATGTCAGTGCAGAAGGAAGCCACTTGGCCCATCCTTCTGTGCCAGCTCTTTGAAAGAGTGGTCCACTGATCCTAACCCACTTATTTCCCAGAGTCCTGCAATAGGTTCTCACTGAAATGTATCCAATTCCTGGTGGAACGTTGCTATTCAACCCCCGTCCACCAGCTGACCCAACTGGCCACTGAATAAAGCGCAGTCCCCAGTGGCGCCCTGTTCCTTCAACCTTATTGACCATTCTGATATAAATGTACTATGATAAAGGAAGGAAGTGGAGCACCGAGTGGTCACAAGCCAGTGAGTTTACCTGGCCAGTTATTGGATTACATCCTAATGAACCAAATAAGCATTCATTTAGAAATCATTAAATGTCAGCAAGCTTGAATTGGGTCCCATTGTAACAGTGTGGAAGTGACACATAGAGAGGTCAGGGTAGCAGTGGAGTAGGATTAAAGTGGTGACAACAGGAAGCTCAAGGTCACTCCTGGAGATGGAGTGGAAATACTCCACAAAGCATTCACTCCATCTGTGTAGAAAGGAACTGCAGATGCTGGTTTATGCCGTAGACAGGCACAAAGTGCTGGAGTAACTCAGCGGGTCAGGCAGTATCTCTGGATAAAAAGGATGGGTGATGTATTGGGTTAGAACCCATGTTTACACCCTGCACTGTTACATTGTCTGAAAAAAGGTTCTGACCTGAAACATCACCCATCTTTTTTCACCAGAAATGCTGCCTGACCCGCTGAGTTACTCCAGCACTTGGTGTCAACTATGTTTAATTTCCTTCATGTGGA
Source organism: Malacoraja senta (assembly GCA_038087875.1). NCBI lineage: Eukaryota > Metazoa > Chordata > Chondrichthyes > Rajiformes > Rajidae > Malacoraja > Malacoraja senta. Next base: position 18,732 of record JAXLNO010004523.1, read on the forward strand.
AGAGACCACGCGGAGAACACCAAATGCAGTACATCCATTTGGAAAAAGTGCAAGTCATTCACTGCTTATCCAGGAAGGGCTATTTGTGTCACTGGACGGTGGGAAGAGGTGAAAAGTCAAGTGTTGCTTCTCCTGTGTTTTTGCATGGAGACATGCCGTATGAGTGCGAGTGGTTGGTGGGGACGGACAAGGTGGTGACGGGATTTTATTGGATCTGGTGAAAAATGCAAAGGATGATCGGATGAATATGGCAGGTTCCTGGGTGGAAGGTAAGGAGCAGGGGAACTATGTTCTTATCGACTCCTGGAAAGAGGAAGAGTGAGAGCATAGATGCGGGAATATCAATAAGATGTGATTAAGGACTCTGTCCACTCCAGTTGAGGAGAAGTCACTGTTCAGGAAGAAGGAAGACATTTCAGTGGCATCTCTTAGCGTAACTTATTGTTTCTTCATAATTTTAGCTCAGTTTGTCCTGCTAGATGTGTCCTTGAGCACACTATTAACAACACATCTCACAGACAAGGAGGCATAATATGCTTACAAATCATCACATTCAAACAGAGATATTTCCTTTGTATTATCCATTCCTTCCTTCTCACAGAAATGCTTTAATTCTGTTTTTCTTTCTCCACAGATGCTGCCTGGCCTTCTGGTGATCACAGGGAGAACATATAAACTCCGTACAGACAGCACCCCTAGTCAGGATTGAACATGGGTCTCTGGCACTATAAGGCAGGAACTCTACCGCTGCGCCACTGTGCCGCCCCAGTGACCATAAATCTGTATATTTCAAAATGGTTACGTAAAATGACAGAAATAGATTGGAATAGGGGGCTTACATTGGGGGAGGGCCAATTTCACAACATTAAGTCAGGACCTGGCAAATGTGGACTGTGAAAATGTATTTCCCTGCAAGTCAAAATCTGCACAATAGGAAGCATTCGAAGGAGAAAGAACAAGAACTCAAGGTTAACATATTCGTGTAAGGGTGAATGTCAAGAATATAGATGGATAGATGCTGCTTCCAATGAAGGAATGTTCAACAAGAATAGGGAACCCAGGATGCAGAGGGTTGGATAAAGAAAAAAATAGGAAGCATATGGCTAACGGGGCCGGGAGCGCAGCGGGCCTGGGGTGTAAAAAGAAAATTAAAGTTTTTAAAGGGAAATACTTTGTCAAATCGACGAAAACTTGCTACTCTACACCCCAGATGAATAGTGAGTAAGTTGGGTCTAAAATTGTTGCGCTATCTTGTACCGTTTTGGCTGAATTTTGGGAACATACATACATACAAACAAACAAACAAACAAATATACATACATACATACAAGACGAGAGTTTTAGTCATATATACTAGACCAAGCACGGACCTGTTGGGCCCCCGTCCCCCAACGCAATATTCCACCACTCACCCATAGCCCTCAACTGCACAGGTGAGTCTGATGGGATCCTGTTGTGACCCCAGAGATCCCTGTTGTGATGCGAGTCATGGTAACCCTCCCCCAACTACACAGGCGCAGCTGGCATGTGGGAGCACAAATGCCAGATTTATTATAGTTTAAAAAGTAATAAATTTTTTTAATTTAACATTATTCTGAATGAAACATGTTACGGCAATGTGGAGTAAGGTGGTCCAAACATTTTTGCGCTGTCATGTACCGTTTTTGCTGTATTTCGGGAACAAACAAACAAACAAGAGTTTTAGAGAGAGGTAGGTAGGGAGGTAGATAGGTGGGTAGGTGATATAGATGGATAGATGCCACTTCCAATGAAGGAATGTTGACAGTTACTAGAAGGTGTAGTGGTGAAACAGAAAAGAGAGTCTGGGAGGAGCGACTCCAATAGGAAATTATTTAATTTATTGTTGTCCCTGGAAGGTTTTAACGTGCTAGGTTGAAAGATGGGGCCCTGTTCCATGAGCACAAAATGGTGAGGTCAGATTCAGGCTGACACAATAAGGTGAAACAACGGCAGCGGAGCCGCGGGGCGGTAGGCCAGCGGAGCCGCGGGGCGGTAGAACACCAGCGGAGCCGCGGGGGCGCGGGGCGGCAGAACACCAGCGGAGCCGCGATGCTGCGGGGCGGCAGAACACCAGCGCGCACCAAGCCAGCTCGGCCGACCGGAAGCACCAACAGACGGCGACGTGAACGAAAGCACCGCCGGGGACGCAGAGGTGGGTTAAAGGCCAGGTTAGAGCTCGCCCCACACAGGCTAGCGATTCCTAGCCTTTTCCTCGCCAACGTGCGCTCACTGGTTAACAAAATGGACGAACTCCGGCTAAGGATCACCTCCCACAACTGGATCAAAGACTGCAGCATCTTGATCCTCACTGAAACTTGGCTCAACACCGACGTTCCTGACAGCGCCATCCAGCTAACGGGGCGGCATTTACTCCGAGCGGACAGGACAATTGACTCCGGTAAGACCAGAGGTGGAGGTCTGTGCATTTATGTAAACAAAGCATGGTGCACGGACACCACCATCATCGAGAGTCACTGCTCAGCTAACCTAGAGTTCCTCTTGGTTAGATGCAGACCGTTCTATCTGCCCAGAGAGTTTACCTCCACTGTTGTGACTACAGCCTATATTCCTCCTGATGCTAATGCCAAGCTTGCAATGAAAGATCTGCATTCTGCCATTAGCAAACAACAGACTCACAACCCCGAGGCAGCCTTCATTGTTGCGGGTGACTTCAATCACTCCAACCTGAAGACTGTACTCCCCAAATTCCACCAACATGTCTCCTTCGCCACTAGAGAAGGCAAGACACTGGACAAAGTCTACACCAACATGGCTGAAGCTTACAAAGCCGTCCCCCTCCCCCACCTTGGACAGTCTGATCACCTCTCATTGTTCCTGCTCCCAAAGTACTCCCCACTCATCAGACGGGTTAAACCCACTGTGAGGACAGTTAAAGTCTGGTCAGAGGATGCGGACTCCACACTTCAGCAGTGTTTTGGAAACACTGACTGGAAGGCGTTTGCAGCCCAGGCCACCCTTGACTCCCACACGGACATTGACTCCTATACATCATCTGTTCTGGACTTTATAAACTCCACCATCAACAGCGTCACCTCCCTCAAACAGGTGACCATATTCCCGAATCAGAAGCCATGGATGAACAGCGAGGTCAGGCTACTGCTGAAAGCACGGGACACCGCTTTCAGGTCAGGCGATGCCCGAGCCTATAGTTCATCCAGGGCTAACCTGAAGAAGGGCATAAAGAAGGCCAAGCACTGCCATAAACTCAGGATTGAGGAGCACTTCAACAACAACTCCGACCCCCGACGCATGTGGCAAGGCATCCAGGCCATCACGGACTTTAGACCCACCAACACCACCCCCACATCCCGTAACGCCTCCTTCCTTGAGGAGCTCAACCACTTCTATGGCCGTTTCGATAGGGACAATCGGCAGTTGGCCATCAAGGCGGTGCTCCCTGCCGATCACCAGCCCCTCTCACTCACCCCCTTCGACGTGTACGTGGCACTGAGTAGGACTAATGCACGTAAGGCTGCTGGCCACGACGGCATCCCCGGGCGCGTCCTCAGGGCCTGTGCTGCGCAGCTGACAGACGTCTGGACTGACATCTTCAACCTGTCACTTGCCCAAGCAGTTGTGCCCACGTGCCTTAAATCCACCTCCATCGTGCCGGTGCCAAAACACTCCACTGCGGCAAGCCTCAACGACTTCCGCCCAGTTGCACTTACTCCCATCATCGCCAAGTGCTTCGAGAGGCTGGTCCTGGCACACCTCAAAGGCTGCCTACCCCCCACGTTGGATCCCTATCAGTTTGCCTACCGCAAGAACAGGAGTACGGAGGATGCCATCTCAACGGCACTTCACTCCGCCCTCTCCCACCTCGACAACAGAGACACTTACGTAAGAATGCTGTTCATCGATTACAGCTCAGCATTCAACACCATCATACCCTCTAAACTGATCACCAAACTCGGTGACCTGGGCATCGACCCCTCCCTCTGCAACTGGATACTGGACTTTCTAACCAACAGACCCCAGTCTGTTAGGTTAGACAAGCACACCTCTTCAACCCTCACCCTGAACACCGGCGTTCCACAGGGCTGTGTGCTGAGCCCCCTCCTCTACTCCCTCTTCACCTACGACTGCACACCTGTACATGGTACTAACACCATCATCAAGTATGCAGATGATACAACGGTGATTGGCCTCATCAGCAACAACGATGAGTCGGCCTATAGGGAGGAGGTCCAGCTCCTAGCAGCATGGTGCGCTGACAACAACCTGGCCCTTAATTCCAAGAAGACCAAGGAGCTCATTGTAGACTTCAGGAAGTCTAGGGGCGGCATGCACACCCCCATCCACATTAACGGGAGGGAGGTGGAACGTGTTTCCAGCTTCAGGTTCCTGGGGGTCAACATCTCCGATGACCTCTCTTGGACCAACAATACCTCAACTCTGGTCAAGAAGGCTCACCAGCGTCTCTTCTTCCTGAGGAGACTAAAGAAGGTCCATCTGTCTCCTCGGATTCTGGTGAACTTCTACCGCTGCACCATCGAGAGCATCCTTACCAACTGCATCACAGTATGGTATGGCAACTGCTCTGTCTCCGACCGGAAAGCACTGCAGAGGGTGGTGAAAATTGCCCAACGCATCACCGGTTCCTCACTCCCCACCATTGAGTCTGTCCAAAGCAAGCGTTGTCTGCGAAGGGCGCTCAGCATCGCCAAGGACTGCTCTCACCCCAACCACAGACTGTTTACCCTCCTACCATCCGGGAGGCGCTACAGGTCTCTCCGTTGCCGGACCAGCAGGTCCAGGAACAGCTTCTTCCCTGCGGCGGTTACACTACTCAACACTGTACCTCGGTGACTGCCAATCACACCCCCCACCCCCCCCGGACACTCCTCCCACCAGGATTTATTAGATTAGATTTATTTATTTACTGCTCATATTTATGTCGCTCTTCTAGGGAGATGCTAACTGCATTTCGTTGTCTCTGTACTGTACACTGCACAATGACAATAAAGTTGAATCTGAATCTGAATCTGAATCTGAAGTGTGACTGTAAGCTTGGAGTCAGAAGCCGGGGCCGAAAAGTGATGTTCCACAAATAGCCATCAGAAAGCATAAATATATGCATGAAAATGAATCGGTATGGGGATGTTGCACCGAAGGGCCTGTTTTCATGCCATATGACTATGAAAACTAAAAGATTCAATACTTTTAATGTTTTTAATATTGTAAATAATATAAACCGAAATGAAAATGAAAGTGCAAAACCGCTATCCCACCCCTGGCATGCTCCATATCTACACTAACGGAGATCATATAGTATTGTGTAAACTGAACTTACTAATGACAATCATCTGGGTTCCATTCCCTGTGATATCTCCCCACACTGTGCAGTAATAGACGGCAGAGTCATTGAGCATCACGTTTGTGACCGTCAGGATGAAGCTGCTGTTGGAGGCGTCTTTGAACGGCTGGAACTGCTCAGTGAAGACTGGTCTCGTTCGTACGCTGACTCTTGCCTCGTGTGTTAAAACCCACTCCATGTCCTGCCCGGGTAGTTCTCGGTACCAGTGTTTCCCACTTCAGGAGTAGAGGTCCTTATGCAGTTGTGCAGAGCCCTATTGAGACCACATCTGGAATATTGTGTGCAGTTTTGGTGTCCTAATTTGAGGAAGGACATCCTTGCTATTGAGGCAGTGCAGCGTAGGTTCACGAGGTTAATCCCCGGGATGGCGGGACTGTCGTATGAGGAAAGATTTGACTTCACTGGGCTTGTATTCACTGGAATTTAGGATGAGAGGGTATCTTATAGAAATGTATAAAATTATAAAAGGACTGGACAAGCTAGATGCAGGAAAAAATTTCCCAATGTTGGGGGAGTCCAGAAGCAGGGGCCACAGTTTAAGAATAAAGGGGAGGCCATTTAAAACTGAGATGAGAAAAAACCTTTTCACTCAGAGAGTTGTGAATTTGTGGAATTCTCTGCCACAGAAGGCAGTGGAGGCCAATTCACAGGATGAATTTAAAAGAGCTAGCGGCTAGCGGAATCAAGGGATAAGGGGAGAAGGCAAGCAAGGGTTACTGATTGTGGATGATCAGCCATGATCACAATCATATGTAGAAAATAGAACAGGCAAGTCCAGTGAAAGCATTGACAGAGATTGTAGGGGGAGCATGAGAGGCCCGGTAAGTTTAACTGTATTTACTTTAAAGCAAGAAGCACAGCAAGTGAGACGGATGAGTTGAGAGTGTAGATCAGCACACAAGATTATGAGGGGAAGCATGGATGAGGGAAGAGCTGTAATCTATTATTAATTTATTATTAAGTAAGCGGGGCATTTGGAATATATCAGGACAGGGTGGAGTCAAAAGGTTTTTGTAAAGGAAATCATATTCAATAAATCAGCTAATTGAGATTGTAGTTAGCAACATGGATAAAGGATAACTAGCTGATGTGCATTTGGACTTTCAGAAGGCACTGAACAAGCTACAAAGAAGGTGCAGATACAAAAAACCTCACACATATACCTGTATTTCCACTCGCTATACATTACACACCCCTAGCCCCTCTGGGTACCTATATCTGCCACATCACCTCCCCCTTCCAGTTCCAATCTACCTCACCATCCGCCCTCGGGTTCTACATCTTATTTCACACCTTTTCTTACCAGAATTCATTATTTGTAATCTTTTGTCTTCTCCGCTTATCACCTCTTCGTTAATATCTTCCCCTATTCCTCCTGCACCTCATTCATCTGACAATCAACCCTTCCATATACGAGTCTACCTATCACTTGCAAGCTCTTGCCCCAACATTACTCCCTCACCTCTTTCTACCAGCTCTCCTGCTCCATCAGTCTGAAGAGGTCTTGACCCGAAACACTGTCTGTCCATTTACCTTCACAGATGTTGGCTGACCAGCTGAGTTCCTCTGGAACTAATATCTACATTGGAGATCCTTGGACTATCTTTGATCGGACTTCACTGGCTTTATCTAGCACTAAACGTTATTCACGTTATTCCCTTTATTGTGTATCTATACACTGTGGATAGCTCAATTGTAATTATGTATTGTCTTTCCGCTGATTGGTTAGCCCGCAAAAGCTTTTTACTGTACCTCGGTACACGTGACAATAAATTAAACTCAAACTCTAAAACTCAAGCTTGGCTTTTTCTTAAGCATTTCATAATATTTCTTCTCCCATGTACTTATACATCTTTTGGATTTTATGGGCTAATCTATTCCTTTTAACAACTCATATTAAGTTATCCTATTTCTCTCCGTATTCTGATTTGTTTCAGGAGGGATATGGTCCAAACGCAGGCAGGTGGGACTAGTGTAGCTGTGGCACGTGTGGGCAAGTTGGGCAGAAGGGCCTGTTTCCACGCTGTATGACTATTTGACTTTATGCTATTAGTTGGTAATATCTTCCATCTCTGACAACTCAAACCCAAAGGGTTGTTCATCCACAAACCATTTGCGGAGACTTTTGACACTTTTGATTTTTGTTTCCTTGTACTCGTCCTTTCACACAATTATCTATTTCCTAGCTGTTGCACTTTACACGCCAAGGATAACTTCCCCACTCTCTGTTTTACTGGGAGTGGTACTGAATTCCCATGTGTCGGTGAGTCATTGCACGAAGGTTGAAGTGTGAGCTGCTGTTATCGTCAGTGTAGGCAAACAATGACTTACCAGTTACATTGAGCTGGGACCCTGCTCCATAGATGTAACTCCACACACTGCAGTTGTAGACAGCAGTATCATTGATGGAGACATTGGCGATTGTCAGAATGTAATTGTTGCTCATGGCATTCCTGAAAGACTTAAAGCGGTCAGAGATACAGCCGGACCTGGTGACGTTGCCATCCACAAAGTGGCTCATTACCCACTCGCTGTTTTTCCCAGGTCGCTGCTGGCTCCAGTGGACATCAGTGTCATTCACACCGACATTGTGCAAGGCACATTGCAACTGCACAGTTACACCCTCTGCCACCTTGCTGACTGACGGAGACTGGATAAGGACCGGATCATCCAGGGGATCTGTGTGAATATACATAGAGCTCAATGGAAGGCATCATATTTCTCCAGCATTTAGTGTGTAACAGTTTCTAAAATTTGAATACCATCACATACTTCCCAGGGAGGCTCAGGATAATTGAAGAGTAAGATTATCGAGGATGTCAGATTTATCCATGTTCTCCGGACTTGCTGGCTGACATTTTGAGTTACTCCAACAGCTTGTGCCTTTTGTTTTTTAGTATATTATTTGCCTTCCAAACTGCTCATTCTATCTACATGTTGACTTTAAGTTATTTTGTGTATGAGAACACCCAGATTCTTCTGACCTTACAGTTTCAAAACATTCAAAAAAATGCTCTGCATGTCCATTTTTCCGACAGAAGTGAATGACTATATTTTTCCAATTTATAGACCTTCTGGCTTGTCCTGCTCTTTATACTTGTCTGTGCCCCCTGCAGCCTCCTCACATGTTGCATCTCCTACCAACTAACGAGGATATGTTATACTTGGTCTCCTCATCCTCGATTGTGAACAGTGAGGGTCCCAGCACCAAACTCTGCACCACCTCTCACTAGTCACAGCCTCTCAGCTTGAATACCTGCTGTTCATTCCAGTTCCTCCAGGAGATTATACAAAGAGATACTCCCACCTATGTGTCTGCTTGTGATGAATAATGGCCGATTTCGTCTACAGCTACATGGTTTGTCGAAAAACTCAACCCTTCTTTGCTAGTCACAAACATCTAACAACGTGAGCTTTAAAAGATTTCTCACCCATGATGTCCTTTTCATACATCCACATTGACTCTGTTCTTACACCTACGCTATTCTTCTGCCGTTGTGTCAGATTCTTATCTTTCCTTTACTGCCGATGGTGCAACGAGTTATTTACTTCACTGGAACATGGACATTAAATAGAGGGGGAATTTCAACTATGCTTCACACTATTTAACATGGATTAGGGACCCGCATCAACACAATACAGATGAGCAATGACAGATCAATGAACAATGAACTGTCAGCCTGAGAGACGGCATGAACACAGGTGATCAACGTGTAACCTGTTTCTTCTAAGCCAGTCCCAGAGCCCGAGAGAATATTCTAGTTAACAATAAATTATAATGTAAGGTGTTTTATTAGGCAAAGATTAACTTATTTGGGTTTTGAGTAAACTGAATCTTTGTAATTCTGTGCTGTAGAAGAGCCGGATGATCAGGAAATTGGAGGCCAGCATTCAAACTGCATTCAAGCTGCTTCCTGCTTTGCCCAAGCAAAAAAACATTTCAATGGTGGGAGGGGATGTACTTCCTGAGAAGGTGCTGGCATCTGAAAACAGAAGCCTTGAGAGAGGATGTGTTTCCTTTGGAGTTGGTAGTTTCTGTAAACAGAAGCCTGCTGGTTGGTAGCTGACAATCGAAGATTACATTATTAAGACGGAATTGTAAATGTTGTGCTTCTTGACTAAGTTCCTGTTTCGATGTTTGTGATCAACAGTTTATGATTGATAGAAGCACGGGATGACAAGCGTATTGTATCAGTGACAAGAAGTATTTGAATAGGTAGAGCTGTGATTGATTTGTATTAAACATCATTGCTGTATAAACATGTGACTACGTTTCCAAAATACTATAAACAGATGCTTTATGTCTTTGTTCATTAGAGTGATGGCCCATACTTGCATACTTGACTTTGTATCCCCTGGCACTCTCGCCAGCTAAATGATCAGGAAAGCTTGTGTTGGTTTATCTAACATTGTGAGTTGTCTGTTTTAAGAAATGAACCTTAACATTGGCGTAGTCGGCAGGATTTCACTGGGACCATCAACAGACGACTGAGTAAGAGGCCATAGTTTGACCGGGATCGGATGGGGGAAAAAAAGTGCACTAGTCGGACCCCTGGAGACCGACCTCGCGAAGAAAGACTCGGGTAAACTTCGGTTTTCCGTAGTAGGTTGATCTGATGCCCTGCCGAAATCCTTAGATGCAGACAACAAAGGTAAGATCAACTGTATTGAAATATTTGCTACTGGGAAAGTAGTTGGTAAGATAATTTGCTACAAGAAAAGTAGTTGGTAAGAGAATTTCCTACTAGGAAAGTAGTTCGTAAGGTATATTGCTACTAGGAGAGTAGTCGGCAATTGGCATCGCAAACTTAAAAAGTTTGTCGTTCACAAAGTAGCTGGGCTGAGAGAGTGTATCAGCTATGGGGAATAATCTGGATAAAAATGATGGGGAAATGCCCATATTTTGCTACTAGAAAAGTACTCGTTGATTAGCTCCGCAGGTAGAAAGTGTCATTCACAATTAAGTAAGTGTTAAAAGACACTGCAATAATGGGTAACAATTTGGACTAAAGTGACAGGGGAACGCCTGTGCAACACATGTGTTATTTGAATGCTAAAAGTAAGATAAGTCCTGGCCAGTGGGTAGAACAGGGAATGTAAAGATGATTAAAAGAGCAGATGTTGATATGGGAAAGAGACGCAGGAAAGAAATGGACAAAGTGAATTAAGGAATGGAAAGCGGAGAAGAAATATGAGGAGAGAGGGATAGAGTTAAGGAACAAGGATGGTACTATGAAAGGGTGGAACGTGTTGTACAGCTAGAATGCCAGTGGGCAGAGGAACAAGTGAAAATGGCCAAGGTAGAGAGAGAAAGCACTGATAAGAGTTCAGAAAACAAGCAATTAATGGTTTAGAACAAACCCGGTACCGGTAAGTCCCCTAGAGACCCCTTGTCTGACATGGCGACCCTGTTTATAGAAGAGGGGAATGAAGGAATAAAGTCGGGAATAGTGTAGACCACCTCCCCCATACAAGATCCTGCAGGGAGGGGGAAGCTCCAGCACCCCTACAGGAAAGGGCACCCCCCCAGACGAAAATGATACTGATAGTGACTCGGAGACCGAAAAGGCAGATGAGAAAGAAGGGAAAAGGGCTGAGGCAGCAGAGGAAGAAGGAGCAGTAATTGAATTCAGCAATGAGAGAGTTAAACAATGCAGATGATCAGAGAGAGAAATAGATAAATTAAAGAAGATTGAAAGCGGGAAAAAAAGCATGATAATTGAGGCTGCTCAAGAACTTTAAATCATAGAAACATAGAAACATAGAAAATAGGTGCAGGAGTAGGCCTTTCGGCCCTTCGAGCCTGCACTGCCATTCGATATGATCATGGCTGATCATCCAACTCAGTATCCTGTACCTGCTATCTCTCCATACCCCCTGATCCCTTTAGCCACAAGGGCCACATCTAACTCCCTCTTAAATATAGCCAATGAACTGGCCTCAACTACCTTCTGTGGCAGAGAATTTCAGAGATTCACCACTCTCTGTGTGAATTTTTTTTTCCTCATCTCGGTCTTAAAAGATTTCCCCCTTATCCTTAAACTGTGACCCCTTGTTCTGGACTTCCCCAACATCGGGAACAATCTTCCTGCATCTAGCCTGTCCAACCCCTTAAGAATTTTGTACGTTTCTATAAGATCCCCCCTCAATCTTCTAAATTCTAGCGAGTACAAACCGAGTCTATCCAGTCTTTCTTCATATGAAAGTCCTGACATCCCAGGAATCAGTCTGGTGAACCTTCTCTGTGCTCCCTCTATGGCAAGAATGTCTTTCCTCAGATTAGGAGACCAAAACTGTACGCAATACGCCAGGTGTGGTCTCACCAAGACCCTGTACAACTGCAGTAGAACCTCCCTCCTCCTATACTCAAATCCTTTTGCTATGAATGCTAACATACCATTCGCCTTCTTCACTGCCTGCTGCACCTGCATGCCTACTTTTAATGACTGGTGTACCATGACACCAAGGTCTCGTTGCATCTCACCTTTTCCTAATCGGCCACCATTCAGATAATAGTCTACTTTCCTGTTTTTGCCACCAAAGTGGATAACCTCACATTTATCCACATTATACTGCATCTGCCATGCATTTGCCCACTCACCCAGCCTATCCATGTCACCTTGCAGCCTCCGAGCATCCTCCTCACAGCTAACACTGCCCCCCAGCTTCGTGTCATCCGCAAACTTGGAGATGTTGCATTCAATTCCCTCGTCCAAATCATTAATATATATCGTAAATAGCTGGGGTCCCAGCACTGAGCCTTGCAGTACCCCACTAGTCACTGCCTGCCATTGTGAAAAGGACCCTACTCCTACTCTTTGCTTCCTGTCTGCCAGCCAGTTCTCTATCCACATCAATACTGAACCCCCAATACCATGTGCTTTAAGTTTGTATACTAATCTCTTATGTGGGACTTTGTCGAAAGCCTTCTGAATGTCCAGATATAACACATCCACTGGTTCTCCCTTATCCACTCTACTAGTTACATCCTCGAAAAATTCTATAAGATTCGTCAGACATGATTTACGTTTCATAAATCCATGCTGACTTTGTCCAATGATTTCACCACTTTCCAAATGTGCTGCTATCCCATCTTTAATAACTGATTCTAGCAGTTTCCCCACTACCGACGTTAGACTAACTGGTCTGTAATTCCCCATTTTCTCTCCCCCTCCCTTTTTAAAAAGTGGGATTACAATAGCTACCCTCCAATCCTCAGGAACTACTCCAGAATCTAAAGAGTTTTGAAAAATTATCACTAACGCATCCACTATTTCTGGGGCTACTTCCTGAACTACTCTGGGATGCAGCCTATCTGGCCCTGGCGATTTATCGGCCTTTAATCCATTCAATTTACCTAACACCACTTCCCGGCTAACCTGGATTTCACTCAGTTCCTCCATCTCATTTGACCCCCGGTCCCCTGCTATTTCCGGCAGATTATTTATGTCTTCCTTAGTGAAGACAGAACCAAAGTAGTTATTCAATTGGTCTGCCATGTCCTTGTTCCCCATGATCAATTCACCTGTTTCTGACTGCAAGGGACCTACATTTGTTTTAACTAATCTTTTTCTCTTCACATATCTATAAAAGCTTTTGTAGTCAGTTTTTATGTTCCCTGCCAGTTTTCTTTCATAATCTATTTTCCCTTTCCTAATTAAGCCCTTTGTCCTCCTCTGCTGGACTCTGAAATTCTCCCAGTCCTCTAGTAGGCTGCTTTTTCTGGCTAATTTGTACGCTTCATCTTTTGTTTTGATACTATCCCTGATTTCCCTTGTTATCCATGGATGCACTACCTTCCCTGATTTATTTTTTTGCCAAACTGGGATGAACAATTGTTGTAGTTCAACCATGCAGTCTTTAAATGCCTTCCATTGCATATCTACCGTCAACCCATTAAGAATCAATTGCCAGTCTATCTTGGCCAATTCACTTCTCATACCCTCAAAGTTACCTTTCTTTAAGTTCAGTACCCTTGTTTCTGAATTAACAATGTCACTCTCCATCCTAATGAAGAACTCAACCATATTATGGTCACTCTTGCCCAAGGGGGCACGCACAACAAGACTGCTAACTAACCCTTCCTCATTACTCAATACCCAATCTAGAATAGCCTGCTCTCTCGTTGGTTCCTCTACATGTTGGTTTAGAAAACTATCCCGCATACATTCCAAGAAATCCTGCTCCTCAGCACCCTTGCCAATTTGATTCACCCAATCTATATGTAGATTGAAGTCACTCATTATAACTGTTTTACCTTTGTTGCACGCATTTCCAATTTCCTGTTTGATGCCATTCCTAACTCCACTACTACTGTTAGGTGGCCTGTACACAACTCCCACTAGCGTTTTCTGCCCCTTAGTGTTTCGCAGCTCTACCCATATCGATTCCACATCCTCCAAGCTAATGTCCTTCCTTTCTATTGCGTTAATCTGCTCTCTAACCAGCAACGCTACCCCACCTCCTTTCCCTTTCTGTCTATCCCTCCTGAATATTGAATATCCCTGGATGTTCAGCTCCCAGCCTTGGTTATCCTGGAGCCATGTCTCCGTGATCCCAACTATATCATAGTCATTAATAGCTATCTGCACATTCAACTCATCCACCTTATTACGAATGCTCCTTGCATTGAGACACAAAGCTGTCAGGCTTGTTTTTACAACACTCTTACCCCTTATACAATGATGTTGAAAAGTGGCCCTTTTTGATTTTTGCCCTGGATTTGTCTGCCTGCCACTTTTACTTTTCACCTTGCTACCTATTGCTTCTACCCTCATTTTACACCCCTCTGTCTCTACGCTCACACATTTAAGAAACCCTTTCCCTTTAACTCCATCCTCAACTATCCCATTCGACACCCCACCCCCCTTATTCAGTTTAAAACCACCCGTGTAGCAGTGGCAAACCTGCCTGCCAGAATGCTGGTCCCCCACCTGTTAAGATGCAATCCGTCCCTTTTGTACAGTTCCCTTTTACTCCAAAACAGATCCCAGTGATCTAAGAATCTAAATCCCTGCCCCGTGCACCAGTTCCTCAGCCACACATTCAGGTCCCGTATCTCCCTGTTCCTGCTCTCGCCAGCACGAGGAACTGGAAGCAAACCGGAGATAACAACCCAGGAGGTCCTGCATTTCGGCATTTTTCCGAGCTCTCTAAAGTCACGCTGCAGAATATTCTACCCCTTCTTTCCGACATCGTTTGTGCCGACATGCACTACCACTTCCGGATGTTCACCTTCGCCCTTGAGGATTTTCTGCACTCTGTCCATGACTTCCTGGATCCTGGCACCAGGAAGGCAGCACACCATCCTCGAATCCCGTCTGTGCCACAGAAACCCCTGTCCGTACCTCTCACAATGGAGTCTCCCACTACAATGGCCAACAGCCTGTACAGTTTAAAACAAACTTGCCTTTGAACTTTGAATCACTTTTGGCACAGAGCTCACCTCTGCTGGAGAGAGAGAAAGACAGAGAAGAGAATTTGTGAGTCACCCAATGGTTATGGGGTGTGGCAAGATCCTGATTGACATGGTGTCTGACCAATCACAATCTGGATCTGTCCAATCACAGCGCTCAGGATCCTGACTGACAGAAAATTGTACCATCCTATTGTGAATCATACCTGCCCGCGTATTCCAAGCAGATGAGGGTTTTGTGGGCTTGGTTAATTCTTTTTCATTTTTAACTCTCTCATTCCAACAAGATGAAGACTTTCACAACTTAAAGACACGCTGACCACTATACTAGCCTCAGCCTTCCCAGTCCACCCAGCCATTATTAAGTCCAATACCCATATGAGTGGCCATGACAAAATCTCCCAGGGGAATGTCCTAGCTTGCGAATTGTGTACATTGGTCCCCATAGAACCAAAGATTCTAGTAGACAGAACGGTCTTGTCAGACAAATGAGGGAGGTTTAGGAATTATGGAGGGACGCCTCTATGCACAATAACTATGGAAACGAGAGGCCTGTGTCATTGATTCCACCACGGGACTCTGACACACCCCTCTTGGACAAATCTGTGTAATTAATGTTTTTCTGCCTGTTATTTTATTTTATATACACTCCCTTACACTTGCTGGTAAGAAGGGAAAACAATAGAGATGCACCTTACAATTTAAAAACCTAATTGTGATGCCCATTTTCCTTTGTGAAAATTCCATGTTAAGTCAGTAAATGTGTAAAATGGTGGGCAAGCTTATGAATGTACTTGGGTGTATCAAAGTTTTAAGAGTTAGAATGATTTCTTTGTGGTGTGTATAACTGTGTTTTAATTTTGAGTGAGAACTTTATTGTTTTAAAATGTATGAATATCTGTGAGATTTAGCATATTGCATGAGGTGTGGCAACTTGTGAGTGAATGTCACAGAAAAAAAGTATAAAATAAGTAAGTTTAAAGATTTAAGTGTCAAAGAAGGAACTGCAGATGCTGGAAAATCGAAGGTACACAAAAATGCTGGAGAAACTCAGCGGGTGCAGCAGCATCTATGGAGCGAAGGAAATAGGCAACGTTTCGGTCCAAAACCCTTCTTCAGACTGTTACGTGTTTAAAGATTGTTACGTGTTTGTGGAACCGATTCTGGTGAATGTTGAAATAATCCTATAATTCAGATGAAATAGGATGTCATTGAATGAGCTTTTGCTCTTTTACATAAGAAATCCTTGTAGAGACTAATGTGTTTTAAGAGGCAGTGCGTGTCTCTTTAAGTAGTCAGTAGTTTTGTGGAGGTGGAGCCACACAAGGTTATTTTATTTTCCTTTGGTCTTTGCAAATGCTTTAGAAATCTATGAAAATTAACTGTTCATTCTTTATTTTCTCTTAACTTTTAAAAGAGAGATGAAAAAATGCAGGTTGTTTGTTTTGTCTTATTGGTGTTTTAAGTTTGTTTTCTTCCTATTTTCTTATCTTTTGAATTGAGTTCGAAAGGAGACTTGGATGCCACATTGGCCATGTGTAAGATGAGATTGGAAAAGCCAATATCTCAGTCCTAAATGGCCTACCCCTTATTCTTAAAGAGACTGTTTTCAAGTTTCCAGAATACCACTTGTGCCACAAGAGCGAGTGCTAGCATCTCAATTATTGATCATCCATGTTATTAATTTGGATTAAAAAAAGAACAATTTTATAGTCAAATTTGTCAGTAAGTGGTGATGAAATATATTTGCTGAGTGTAGGCTGACTGAGGTAGAATTTGGCAGTTGGAGCATAATGTAGGAAAATATATATTTTTTCATTTAGTGAGGAAGAATAGAAAATAAGAATATTTAAACTTAAGAATGGAGCTGTGCAAGGGGATCTGGGTGTCCTTGTAGTTGAAAAATGAAGTTAACTTGCTGGTTTAAAAAAAAAAATCGATCAGGCAGCATTTCAGGAGAACATTTCGTTCCAAGTTCATTCTATGTCAAAAAGGAAGGATGAGCAAGTTGGACGTGTGCTGTGGATTTAAGAAGGATGAGAGGAGATGTAAATAAAGCATAGATTGAAGGGCCTGTCCCACTTGGGCGACATTTTCGGCGAGAGCCTGAAAAGAGGTTGTCACGGCGTGGTCGGGGCGTGACGGGGGGTGATGCCTGGTGAAGCGGGTGTATAAAGCACCAACTTTCAAAAGTTTTTTTAGACTCAAGTGGATTATTTGGCTGAAGATAGCCAGGGGAAAAGTGCCCTTAAAGAATGAAAAGTACAAAAGTACATTATTAAGAACATTTGAAATGATTTTCTTTCTAATGTGGTGAAAATAAAGATATTTTTGACATTAAAGTTCATTGGAATTGCTGTAAGCACAGTGTTTGTCTTTTAGAATGCAAATGAGGAGCCAGGTTTCCTGTTTCCTGTCTTAAATGTGTGGAAGGAAGCTTGTAACATGTGTTTTGTGCTAGTTGATTACATCAGACCATACCTTACAAAGAAGGGAGAAGAGAAATCACTATGGGAAGTAAATGTTGAGAGATAGAGTAGATTGGGGAGGAGAAACATATTTGGACAATTGCAGACAAAAAATATCAACTATCCCTGACCTCCTTCCCAGCACTGGGATTCTCATATTTGACTAAACTCTACCATTTGTGCTGTGATAATGAAAAAAGGGTTCTTACGTGGCAGTAACAGACTAGAAGACAGAATGAGAACAGTTGCTTGCTGTTCCACTAGGCAAAGTCCAGTATATGGTGGGTTGCACTGATGTGCTTAAGAAGTATGTGAATACGTAACATGGGCAGTAGAAATCTTAGAGCCCAACACACTGAGGCTGATTATAGTTTTACACTCTCCCCATAGTATAGTGTGACTTAGAAGCAGGGATGTTAAGGGCTGTATGAGATAATTGCCGTGCCAAATGGAAAAGGAGTATAGCCTGCAGATCAACATAGACAGATAGATTTCGCAGGACCCTTCATCTAGTCATAAAATAAAGGATACTATTTAGTATTGATTGATTGCTTTACCTGCTGGGTAACGGTATTCCCAGGCTAAGATAGAACAGCTAGAATTGTGATAAGGAGTCAAAGAGATAATATTTAAGTGTGGGTCCCTCTTCAGATTGATCAGGGTAAACGTTTCACAGGGAAGGTGATGAAGGAGGCTCTGCCTTGTCAGTAGTTAAAGAGTCATTTCATATCTCCCACTAATTGCAGAGTTTTGGATTAGTGGAGGGAATGAATAGGACACTCAAAAGTTTAAGTAAAGCAATGACTGAGACTGGACAGGAATGGTTTAAAGTATTCAGCTATTTTGATGATTCAGAACAACCCCAGCTAGAGAGATGGGCTTAACACCTTTTGAATTGATAACAGGATAAGCTGTGAAATTTTGAACTTACCTACAGGTCCTCAGCGATGAATTAATTACATATGCACAGCAATTAACCCATGCCTTGCCAAGTCAGCATTCCCAGGTATGAGAGTCACAGAAGCCTCTATCTGTTGAACACAGGGACGAGTCCTTAAGGGCCTGTCCCTCTGCGGCGACCTAATTTGCTAGTTTAGAAGAGTTTGCGCTCGACTCAAACTCATAGCATGGTCGACACATGGTCCTAGGAGGCCCTAGGAGGTCACTGGAACTCTCTTTCATGCTCGAGGGAAGTTCCTGCATACTCGCGGCCGCAGTTTGGTCAAGGAAAATTTTAACTGGTTGGCATGTGGTGGCGCAGCCCCTGCAGCTGAGGCTCACCTGAAGTCCATCTGTCTTTTCTTTTTCTTTTTTTCTTTTGTCCTGTTGTTTTAATTTATTTAGTTTATTTTAGTTGTGTATGTGTGGGGGGTGGGAGAAACTGTTTTTAGTCTCTTCCTTCGGGGGGATGCGACCTTTTCTTGTTGTATCCCCCGTCTCCGTCTGCGATGAGGCCTAATCGCGGAGCTGGCGGCCTCCAACTGGGACCGACCTTAGGCTCCGGAGCCAGAGCCAGGACTTACCAACTTCTGGCCGACTTCGGGGCTGTGGTGGCGTTGCGGCGGCGGCGACCCAACTTTGGGGCCTCAGAGGCTCGGCCGCGGGCCTAGTGGACTCGGCCGCGGGCCCAATGGATGACAACGTCGGGAGCTCGCAGGTCCCAGGTTGGTGACCGATTCTCCGGAGCTCCCGCAACAACAGCTTCGTCCGCTGGACTGGAGGGAATCAGCTTCGACCGCACCGGGCTGTGGAGTTTGAACCGGTCCGTTCGCGGAACTCGGATTCGGCCGCGGGACTTACCATCACCCGGCGGGGGGCCCAACATCGGAAGCCTGGATCGCCTCAATGCAGAGGGAGAACAAAGGAGGGAAGAGATAAGGACTTTAAGACTTTTGCCTTCCATCACAGTGAGGAGGTGCCTGGTAGACTCACTGTGGTGGATGTTAAACTGTGTTAATTGTATGTTCTGTTATTTTATTCTATGTTATGACTGCAAGGTATGCAATTTCATTCAGACTGAAATATCTGAATGACAATAAAGGATACTTTACTTTACGTTACTTTACTTTTGAACTCATAGTGCAGTGGAGTGGGGTCACTTGGTAGTCGAGGTAGCCGTAGGCAATCTCCTTTGCTGACCGGGCATTTTAACCCCCCTCCCCCCCCCTCCACACCCAGCAGATGAGACGGTGTGAGGCTTGCAGAATGTGGGAGCCCAGGGACACAGATGGAGCCTCTGGCTGTTACAACTGTGTCAAGTGCATCCAAGTTCAGCTCCTAAAGGACCGTGTTGGGGCACTGGAGAAGCAGCTGGATGACCTCAGGGCCATCCGGGAAAACTAGAATTTCCTGGACAGGACCTACAGAGAGGTAGTCACGCCGAGGATACTGGAAGAACCAAGGTGAGTGAAGGAGAGAAAGGGTGGAAATCGTGGAGCTCAGAAGACCCAGGTGGCTGTGCCTAATGAAAACAGGTACGCCCTCTTGGGAAATGTCCGGGGAGACGATGTTTCCAGATCAAGCGGCGGACACGTCGGTGGCTCCAATCCTAGAGATGGGACGCGACCGGCGAGACCGACGTCGGGCAGAGCCCTAATGGTGGGTGACTCCATTGTCCGAGGAGCGGACAGGAGATTCTGCGGTGGCAGACGAGATGCAAGGATGGTCTGTTGTCTCCCTGGTGCCAGGGTTCAGGATGTCACGAGCCAAATTCAGAACATCCTCGAGAGAGAAGGTGAACAGCCGGCAGTAGTTGTGCACGTGGGGACAAACGACATCGGGAAACATAGAAACATAGAAAATCGGTGCAGGAGTAGGCCATTTGGCCCTTCGAGCCTGCACCGCCATTCAATATGATCATGGCTGATCATCCAACTCAGTATACCGTACCTGCCTTCTCTCCATACCCCCTGATCCCTTTAGCCACAAGGGCCACATCTAACTCCCTCTTAAATATAGCTAATGAACTGGCCTCAACTACCTTCGGTGGCAGAGAATTGCAGAGATTCACCACTCTCTGTGTGAAAAATGATTTTCTCATCTCGGTCCTAAAGGATTTCCCCTTGACCATTAAACTGTGACCCCTTGTCCTGGACTTCCCCAACATCGGGAACAATCTTCCTGCATCTAGCCTGTCCAACCCTTTAAGAATTTTTTAAGTTTCTATAAGGTCCCCCCTCAATCTTCTAAATTCGAGCGAGTACAAGCCGAGTCTATCCAGTCTTTCTTCATATGAAAGTCCTGACATCCCAGGAATCAGTCTGGTGAACCTTCTCTGTACTCCCTCTATGGCAAGAATGTCTTTCCTCAGATTTGGAGACCAAAACTGTACGCAATACTCCAGGTGTGGTCTCACCAAGACCCTGTACAACTGCAGTAGAACCTCCCTGCTCCTATACTCAAATCCTTTTGCTATGAATGCTAACATACCATTCGCTTTCTTCACTGCCTGCTGCACCTGCATGCCTACTTTCAATGACTGGTGTACCATGACACCCGGGTCTCGTTGCACCTCCCCTTTTCCTAATCGGCCACCATTTAGATAATAGTCTACTTTCCTGTTTTTGCCACCAAAGTGGATAACCTCACATTTATCCACATTATACTGCATCTGCCACTCACCCAGCCTATCCAACTCACTTTGCAGCCTCCTAGCATCCTCCTAACAGCTAACACTGCCCCCCAGCTTCGTGTCATCCGCAAACTTGGAGATGTTCCATTCAATTTCTTCATCCAAATCATTAATATATATTGTAAATAGCTGGGGTCCCAGCACTGAGCCTTGCGGAAGAAGAGGAAGGAGGTTCTCCAACATGAACTCCAGAGAGTTGGGAAGAAGACTGAAATGCTGGATTTCTAGGGTGGTTATCTCTGGATTGCTGCCAGTACCTCGTGCTAGTGAGGACAGGAACAGGGAGATAGGGGAGCTGAATGTGTGGCTGAGGGGCTGGAGCAGGGAGCAAGGATTTAGATTTATAGACCACTGGGATCTCTTCTGGGGTAGGGGTGACCTGTACAAAAGGGACAGGTTACACCTTAACTGGAGGGGGAACGACATTCTGGCAGGCAGGTTTGCTAGGGCTACACGTGTGGGTTTAAACTAAATAGTGGGGGGGGAGGGATTGACAAATTGGGAGTATAAGGATGGAGTTGAAGGGGAAGTGACTACAGGAAAAATTACAAAAGATTCTCGATTAATGGGAAGGAAAGCTCGAGAATGGAAAACAGAGTACGGTCAGGGCCAATTGCAAGCGGTGCGAGGGGGGAAGTGAATACGGAGGTCAGTGATGTATATGAATGCGCGAAGTATCAGGAATAAAGTGGACGAGCTTGAGGCTCAGTTAGAAACTGGCAAGTATGATGTTGTGGGAATTACTGAGACATGGCTGCAAGAGGGCCAGGGCTGGGAACTGAATAATCAAGGGTATACCTCCTATCGAAAAGACAGACAGGTGGGCAGAGGGGGTGGGGTTGCCCTGTGGTGAGGAATGAAATTCAGTCCCTTGGAAGGGGTGACATTGAAACAGGAGATGTGGAGTCAGTATGGATAGAACTAAGGAATTGTAAGGGTAAAAATACCCTAATGGGACTAATCTACAGGCCCCCAAACAGTAGCCTGGACATAGGGCACAAGTTGAATCAGGAGTTAAAATTGGCATGTAGCAAAAGTAATGCTGTGGTTGTTATGGGAGATTTCAACATGCAGGTAGACTGGGAAAATCCGGTTGGTACTGGACCCCAAGAAAGGGACTTTGTAGAGTGCCTTTGTGATGGATTCTTAGAACAGCTTGTATTGGAGCCTACCAGGGAGAAGGCAATTCTGGATTCAGTGTTATGTAATGAACCGGATTTGATAAAGGACCTCAAGGTAAATGAGCCATTAGGAGGCAGTGATCATAACATGGTCAGGTTTAATCTACAATTGGAGAGGGAGAAGGGTAGATCGGAGGTGTCAGTGTTACAGTTGAATAAAGGGGACTATGGGACCATGAGGGAGGAGCTGGCCAAAGTTGACTGGAAAGATACACCAGCAGGGATGACAGTGGAACAAAAATGGCAGGTATTTCTAGGAATAATACAGAAGGTGCAGGATCAGTTCATTCCTAGGAGGAAGAAAGATTCCAAGGGGAGAAAGGGACGACCATGGCTGACAAGGGACGTCAGGGACAGTATAAAATTTAAAGAGAAGAAGTACAACGTAGTAAAGATGAGCGGGAAGCAAGCGGATTGGGTAATGTTTAAAGAACAACAGAAGATAACAAAAAAGACAATACGGGAAGAAAAGATGAGGTACGAAGGTAAGCTAGCCAAGAATATAAAGCAGGATAGTAAAAGCTTCTTTAGGTATGTGAAGAGGAAAAAATTAGTTAAGACCAAAGTTGGACCCTTGAAGACCGAAAAAGGTGAATTTATTATGGGGAACAAGGAAATGGCAGATGAGTTGAACAGGTACTTTGGATCTGTCTTCACTGAGGAGGACACAAACAATCTTTCTGATATAGTAGTGGCCAGAGGATCTGGGGTGACAGAGGAACTGAAGGAAATCCACATTAGGCAGGAAATGGTGTTGGATAGACTGATGGGACTGAAGGCTGATAAATCCCCAGGCCCTGATGGTCTGCATCCCAGGGTACTTAAGGAAGTGGCTCTCGAAATCGTGGATGCATTGGTGATAATTTTCCATTGTTCTATAGACTCAGGATCAGTTTCCTGTGGATTGGAGGATAGCTAATGTTATCCCACTTTTTAAGAAAGGCGGGGGAGAGAGAACATGGAATTATAGACCAGTTAGCCTGACATCGGTGGTGGAGAAGATGAGATAGCCGAACATTTGGAGAGCAGTAACAGGATCGGTCCCGTATCAGCATGGACTTACGAAGGGAGATATGAATGACTCTTTAACTACTGACAAGGCAGAGCCTCCTTCATCACCTACCCTGGCAATTGCAGAAAAAAATATCAACTAGCCCTGACCTTCCAAGCAATGGGATTCTCATATTTGACTAAACTCTACCATTTGTGCTATGATAATGAAAAAGGGTTCATACGTGGCAGTAACAGACTAGAAGACAGAATGAGAACAGTTGCTTGAGATTCAGAGGCTCAATCCTGCGCTAAATGCAGCTCAACTGCATGTGACCATCGGGTTAACTACAGCCCTGCCTGGACTGACGGGATACTAGCGCTGCTTCTCCGCGCTGGCCATATTTCCCGCAAGTCCAGGAAGGGTTGTAAGCTCACCTGGCGGGACAGGCAGAGTTAGCTGGGTTTAGCGCTGCTTCTCTGCGCTGGCCCGTCTGACTGCCGACCAAAGATTCTATAGCAGAGGATCTTTGCTGCCGACCTCTGGCACCCGGGGGGTTACTCGGTGGGGAACGGGACAGCGCACGTGATAGACCCGGCCGGGATCGATTTTGTCCTCGCTGCGGATGAAGCGCAGGTCTGTGCCACGTCTCCCTCCTCCAATCATCGCGCTGAATCATGTCCCGCCCCAATTGCCTGCTGACCGACGTCTCTCTCGTCCAATCAGAGCCCCCGATCATCAGTCCCACCCCCACTGTCTTGCGGAAAGCGGAGATTTTAAAATCCGGAGCACAAAAACTTGGGGGGTCTGTCCCACACTCTCAAACATGGAGGGGACGTGTCCCCTCTGCCCCCCCCCCCCCGGGCTTTCCGCCCCTTAGTGGGCAAAATTAGGGCACATGGTTTTAGGGGTAGAGTGCTGACATGGATAGAGAAGTGGTTGGCAGACAGGAAACAAAGAGTAGGGATTAACGGGTCCCTTTCAGAATGGCAGGCAGTGCACTAGTGGGGTACCGCAAGGCTCGGTGATGGGAC